>CANUEP010036196.1:0-13397 GCA_947857235.1 Jatropha podagrica | reverse complement strand
AAGTATTAATTTTGGATAGGATATGTTTATTAGGTGAATAATGGCATGTATGAATTTATTATAACAAATTTTGAGGTTGTAAATATTGTAATTATAACTAATGAAATCGGTGGCCGATTAAGTATTATTATTTGATTTCATAAATGGTGTATGAACGATGGTATAAATTTTCTTAAATGGGTAGTTATATAATAAGATGACTTGACATTATATTTTTAGAAGTATTGTGCGACTTGGTTTAATAATTTGGAGTTGAGGTTTGGAGGATTGAACATTGGAAGTACTTTGTTTTCTTCGTATGTTAAGTTGATTTTTAGGGGAAACTCTTGCAAATTTTTCATAGGAATTTCCCTATGTTTTTATTTATCAAAAAAACAATTTTTATCAAAATATTACTTGCCTCCTTATGGAAACTAAGCCACTTCTAATGTATATTTTGGGTTCATCAGGTATAATAAGTCGGTGCTCCAGCACCGAATGTGGCATCCATCGTCTGGTTCTCCACGATTGGGCGGCGGGTGTTACAGAAATAAATAAATGGATAAATAAAATAAAATAAACTAATACCCTAAACCTAAAAGGAGATCGACACCTTCATTTTAGATGAGAGTGCAGCCACCTCCACCAACACACCCACACACAAGCGTGAAGAGAAAGGGAGAGAGAGGAAGAAAAAGAAGTTCATCTTCCATTGTTACAATCTTCCACCATTAGAATCTATAATCAAATAACAAGTTTAGAAAATACGTGGTATTAGAGTGGTGATTTAACCTAAAAGATTAAGGTACAATTAGGTTGTGATCATTGAAGGCCTTCCATAATCAAGGTAAGATTCCATTTCTGCAATCCACTTGTTGTTTCTAATCTGATCATATTTTTAAAGTTAGTGTTTTTAGAAGATTATTAATCTCTAATGGTTGTTTGTGGTGTTTCATTTATTTTATTTTTATACCTATAGAGAAGGATGAACCTTCTAAGATTAACAAGGGTAAAGGGAAGACATAATTGTGAAGTTAGTTGCTATCATGTGATTTTGAGGTTTGTGCTCTCTAATTATATGTTTAGTTTGATTTTAATTATTGGTATTGTTGATCATGAATATCATTATTTTCTCATTTATTGATTTTGAGAACTGATATTTTTAAGTGTAGAATTGGAAGTTTTGTGTAAATTGCTTGAATTGATAAACTTTAATGTTGTTTGTGTTATTGGTTCAACTTTGAACTTATTTTTGGACCCTTTACATTTTTCATCTGTATTTTAAGCTCTTCACAAAAGTTTTAGCTCTACTTCTTAGTTTTCTAGGATATCTTCTTGTGTCTAATTTGGATGCCTGTAGCTCAAGTCATGATCTAAACACTAGAACTGGTTCTATCATGGCATCAAACTTATATATTCAAATTGATTGCTTATTTTGGCATATAAAATACCCAGATTTTGACTAGTGTCCTTCATAAAATTTGTATATTTATTTGTTAGCTTTCCAACGCATCCTCTTGTGTCAAATTTGGATAATCATAGCTCAATTTATGATCAAATAGTGAAACTGGTTTGGGCATGCACAACTCGTGCTATGTACTATTGAAACTGGCTTTCTAGCATGGCCATGTTGTGTAGCACGCCTAGCCTGTGCTTTCTACTGACTATAAGTGTATTTAGTGACCCTTTTAGTATGGTCATACCGTCAAGCACGCCCAACCCGTGCTCTCCACTGTCCCTTTCAATGCTATGTTGTATTTTTTACCTTCTAATGTTTCCTAAACCCTCTAAATGCATACCTAAAGTACCTTTGATGTGGTTTTCCTTAGAATCCTCTTAGTATGAGACTAAAGTATCATATGAACATCAACAGAGAATACACAAGTTATGAACTATGCTTAGTTGATTTTAATTGAGAATTATCACTTAATTATACACGTTGTTATCACCTAAAAAGTTAATATAAGTTTGAATGTGGGAATTGAGTTAACTTTGGTTTAGTATTATATCATGAAAACAAATTGGGGATATTGGTTAGTTGGTTCTGATATGATGGGTTGTTTATCCTAATTGGAGTAAACTTAGCAAAAGTGAGATCTAATTGGCTCTTCATATGCCTTGAGCTAAACTTGATATGTGATATTATACTTGCTTGTATAATAAAATGGATTGTTAGAAAACACATTAGAACTTTGCTATTATGATGTTGACTTGCTTGACCTATAAACTACCATGAACTAATTAGTGTGTGCTTATGACTTGATAATACCAATTTGGAGTTATACCTTGAAAAACTAAGTGTTATGCACCAAGTACGCTTACTTACTTGACATCTTGAGTGATATTGGACTAAAATACATTTGGATTAATGCTACCTTCATCAAGTGACCTGAGCTATCTATCTTATGCATGTGAGATAAACACTTGAAAATGAAATTAAACTGGATCAAATAAAAAAAGAACTAATGAGCTCTTACTGTGGTCTTAGTTGAGTAGTTGCTAGAATATGGTTATGTGTGCGAGTAATTGTGCCCTAGGCCAATAGTTTGGACCTTATGTTATTTGAATTTAATTAATAAAAAGGTTACTTTTATTATTATATTGCTTTTGCATGTTGCTTTATAATAATATCTATCGCTAGTCATAAGTGAAATATTGACTGGTATAAGTTTGAATGTGTATGGTGATGCCATTCAAGCTTATAGGCACTTGTGGGGACAATGTACTGTATAGACCCGCTTTGAGATCATTACATGGGTTGATGTCATTAATGATGTCATTAATGATCTCAATATTGTTATGTCATTGAATCCTTAGACTTGAGGTGGTCACAGCGTCCTACATGAGGAGCATTGTGTTTTGACATGGTCAAATGTCATCTTTAATTGGATGACTATAAAGGTTATGGTTGATCATAATGTAAATCATATAAAGGATAGTGCACGGTCAAGATGGGATTTGTTCCTCTTTTATAAGAGAGATACCTTTTAGGCCCCTCTATAAGTAGGACTAAGAAATGCATGGTCATGCTCAAATAAATTGATATAGAGAGATCAATTTGATTTGATTTACCAGTCTGCTTACGAATCGAGAAATGGATATGTTTGAACAATATAAGTATGACGTGATCCATGACTTATGTTCAAATTAGATATCGTGTAATAAAAGGAATCATGACATGTATCATTAGGTTTTATATCAGACAAACGATTTCATATTTATTGGGTAATCATAATGTCTGGCTAGAGACCGCTTATGATTTATGGATTGTATTGTGAGTATGGCCCACTGCCAACTAAACATGGACCTATTGGGTCGTACACTAGATTATCATGGACGAGCATAGGGTTTTAATGGGCTTGAAATTTGATTCGAGGCCCAAGGGATTAAAAGAATCAGATTAGGCGAATTGGGCTTTAAAATAGGTTTAAAAGCCCGTTAGCAAAATTTGATATGAAAGCTTTTCTGATTAGGGTTTTATTTTAATATATAAGTGTTATATACCTATGAAATAAAGAAGAGCGATTATTAAGATAGATTAGAAAATGCCTCCTTCTCCCTTTTTAAAGAAAATCCCTAACCGCAACTTTACAGAGCTAACAGCCGTGCGCTCGTCTGGTGGGATCTTGTGTGGATACTAGTAGAGGACGTTCGCCTAAGGAGTAGCATCTGTCCATGGTGAAACACGACTTCGAACCCCAGGTTTGTAGTCAAACCCTGTCATTCAAAAATATTGAAGTACATGGATCCTTGGCGGGTTTTTGCCGTGTCATGAACTTTTGTTTTTGCTGTGCCGTATGTAAGACACTTGCAAAAACCTTACAATGGTATCAGAGCCACTTGTGTTTCAATATCATTCGAACTTATTGTCATAATCAATATGTATGTGATGTGTTTGATGTTAGATGGCATGATGTAGGGTTTTCTGTATTCGAATATATGAAAAATTGGATTAGGGTTTTGATTCATTTTTTTGACTATATGTGATATAAACAGAATTGTGTCATATAGAAATTAAAGATAAGGCATTTTGATTAATTCGTTTCTGTTAATATGATTAAGAGGGTGGATTCATTTTTGTTAATGTGATTAAAAGGTTGAATTAATCTGTTCGTGTTAAATTAATAAAACAGTTTATTATGGCTTGTTAATCGAATTAACATGACTAAAACAGTGATTGATTTGATCAACTGAACTATTTTTGAAAAACATGGCAGAATGGGTTTTAGGGCAAAAACTCGTGTTCGTTGCTCCTTATATTTCATTTAAGTCACTAAATTATATATATATATATATATATATATATATATATATATATATATATATATATTAAATTGATATTTGATATATTTATATGCAGTTTGATAACATGTTTTCATGTGATGAATGTATGTTATATGCATGGTGCATAGCATGGCCATTAGATTTGCATAATTGTGCTTTTGGGATTGTAATCTTAAATACGGCCTACGTGTCGTTTTCTTTTCATTGTAATAATTAGTTATGACGTAGTTGCGATAGAATTATATTATTGTAAAGGAGATCAAGGAGCTTGGAGGAGCACAATCTAACCCATGGTGATGGAAATGCAAGAAGGAAGCTGTACAAGACATGCTTTACAATGATTGCTCATATGATCTTCATATTGGCTTATGAGAACATTCTAGGATTTAGGGCCATGCTATGACACGTTTATTATGCTTTCATGTATGGAGATATATATATATATGAATGATATGCTATATATGGATGCTGCATAAAAACACATAAGGATATATATATTAATTTGATTAAAACATGAAAGCTAAGTAATCCCTCACTATAAAATTTTAAGTCATGTGCCACCCATAGATAAAAACACCCATCAAGGCTAAGATCACCAAAATGGGGTTATGCCAAAGCTAGGCACATTAAGTTATCATAGTGAGGTGGGATGGGTAATGGTGCTACCCATATGTTTTAAAATGGTTAGGCTTAATTAGGCTATCAAAACGGTTTTTGGCCTAAGGGCATAAGATGTAATTATAACATGCCGGGGCATTTGATGTCGAAATTCCATATGAAATCTAAGAGTTGCATTGGATGTAATTAAGAAGTGTTCTCTACCTAAATAACTTAGTTTTAAGCGTTAAGCTAAAGCTGACTTAGAATTAATTGAAATATGGATCTTAGCCCACTAAATAAATTACAACCATTGTTTTTTAGGGATATTGGATTTAGTGGGAGTTTCTCCATTAAAGATACCTCTGAAATGTAAATAGTTACTAAAATTTTACTTTGCATAATTTTGTAGATCAATGGCAACAAATAACACTTCCACACTATCACTGCGATCAGTCCTTGAGAAGGACAAACTGAAAGATGATGGCACCAACTTCCTTGACTGGTTCAGAAACTTAAGAATAGTTCTCAAGCAAGAACGAAAGATGTATGTGCTTGATGAGCCTCTCCTTGAGGCACCACCTGCTGATGCTTTTAGGACTATAAGAGATAGGTATAAGAAGCATTCAAATGACTCTATTGACGTTGGATGTCTTATGCTAGCTACTATGTGCCCAGATCTTTAGAAGCCACTGGAACATGTGGAGGCTTATTAGATGAGCGAGCATTTGAAAGAGACCTTCCAATAGGAAGCTAGGCAAGATAGGTATGAGACCACTAGAGCCTTGCATGCTTGTAAGATGGCTGAAGGTGCTTCAGTTAGCTCTCATGTTTTAAGAATGAAGGGCTACATTGATCACCTTGAAAGACTTGGATATCCTTTCGGTTTAAAACTGGCCAGGGATATGATCCTTAATTCATTGCCTAATAGTTATGACTAGCTTGTCGTGAACTATAACATGAATAACATGGAGAAATCAATTGATGAGCTGCATTTGATGCTTAAAAATGCTGAGCAAAGTATTAAGAAAAAGCCTAGTCATATACTTATGGTCAATAAGGGGAACGGGATGAAGAAAAAGGGCAAGGCTAAGGCAAAAGTTGTCCACAAGTCGAAGGGGCGTGCCAAGCCTAAGGCAAAACCTCCAAAGGAGGGAGTTTGCTTCCACTGCAATGAACCTGTTCATTAGAAAAGGAACTGCAAGCTCTATTTGGAGGAAGTGAAGAAGATGAAGAGTAGTCAGACTATACCTTCAGGTATTTATGTTATAGAACTTCATTTATTTACTTTTAACTCCTGGGTATTAGCTACTAGATCTAGATCTCACATTTGTACAAATGTGTAGGGGCTTAAAAGGAGTAGGCAACTGAAAAAGGGTGAAGTGGACCTATGAGTAGGCAATGGAGCACGGATTTCTGCTCTAGCTATAGGGTGTTATGAATTGACTTTGCCCAATGGGCTTTTGTTAGTTTTGAATAATTGCTATTATGTTCCTACTTTAAGTAGGAATCTTATTTCTATTTCTTGTTTGGATGATGAAGGTTTTTCTTTTCTTATTAAGAATAAGAAATGCTCCATTTATTATGATGATATGCTTTATTGTATTCCTGATTCATATGGTGGACTTTACATCTTCAATCTAGACAAGTCCAGTAATATAGATATCTATAACATTAATATTAAGAGATCTAAACCAAATGATATGAATCCTACCTATTTATGGCACTTTCGCCTTGCTTATATCAATGAGAAATTATTTCAAAACTCCATTCAGATGAACTTTTTGATTCATTTGATTTTGAATCATTTGAAAATTGTGAGTCCTGTTTATTGGGTAAGATGACAAAGGATCCTTTCACGGGACATGGTCAAAGGGCCATAGACTTATTAGGCCTAATACATACAGATGTGTGTGGTCCATTAAGTGTAAGTGCTATAGGAGTACATCAGTACTTCACTACATTCACTGATGATTTCAGTAGATATGGCTATATCTATCTAATGAAACATAAACATGAACCTTCTAAAATGTTTAGAACGTTTCAAAATGAAGTGCAGAATCAACTTGTCAAAACTATTAAGGCACTTGGATCTGATCGAGGTGGTGAATATTTGAGCCAAGATTTTAATGACCATCTTAGAAATCGTGGAATTATTTTGCAATTGACTCCACTTGGAACACCACAATGGAATGGTGTGTCAAAAAGGAGGAATCGGACTTTATTAGATATGGTCTGATCTATGATGAGTCAAGTAAATCTCCCTTCTTCCTTTTGGGGCCATGCTTTAGAAACTGTTGTATTCACTCTTAATAGAGTTCCATCTAAAGCGATTGAAAAGACACAATATGAGATGTGCACTGGGAGAAAGCCCAGTTTGTCTTTTCTCAAAATTTGGGTTATGAGGCTTATGTCAAATGACTAGCCTCGGACAAATTAGCTCCAAAATCTGACAAATGTATTTTCGTGGGTTATCCTAAGGAAACCAAATGTTATTACTTTTACAAACCTTCTGAAAATAACGTGTTTGTTGCTAGAAATGGTACTTTTCTAGAAAAGGAATTCATTTCTAAGAGAATCAGTGGGAGTAAGGTACAACTTGAGGAATTAAGGACAATGCAAGAAAACATAGAACCATTGATGGAATCTCATGAAGGTTCACAAACAATTGTAGAACCCCAAGTTTCACAAATAGTTGTGGAACCTGTGGCACAAGCTCCACGCCAGTCTGATAGAGCATGACATCAACCTAAGAGATATGGATTTCTCATGACAGATGATCGTGAAGTATTGCTCATGGATCAGGATGAGCCTACTACCTATCAAGAGGCCATGTCTAGTCCAGATTCGGAGAAATGGCTAGAAGCCATGAAATCTGAATGTAATCCATGCATGATAATCAAGTTTGGACCTTGATTGATCCACCTGAGGGAATTAAGACCATTGGATGCAAATGGTTTTTCAAAAAGAAAACTGGCATGGATGGCATTGTGCATACCTTTAAAGCTAGACTTGTAGCAAAGGGTTTCAAACAAACTCATGGTATAGACTATTATGAAACCTTTTCACCAGCAATGCTTAAATCAATAAGAATTCTTATTGCCATTGCTACATATTATGACTATGAAATATGGCAAATGGATGTCCAAAAAAACATTTCTTAATGGAAACCTACTTGAGGATGTGTACATGACACAACCTGAAGGTTTCGTTGACTCTAAGAATTCTAGAAAGGTTTGGAAGCTTCAAAGATCCATTTATGGGTTGAAGCAAGCTTCTCGGAGTTGGAATCTTTATTTTGATGAGGCAGTTAAAGAATTTGGATTCATCAAAAATGAAGATGAGCCTTGTGTATACACAAAAGTTAGTGGGAGTGCAGTGATTTTCTTGGTCTTATATGTCGATGACATATTTCTCATCGGAAATGACACCCCTATCATGCAACAGACCAAGACTTGGTTAGGGAGTTGTTTTTCAATGAAAGACTTAGGTGAGGTAGCCTATATCCTTGGAATTAAGATCTATAGAGATAGATCTAAAAGGATAATTGGTCTGAGTCACAGTACTTACATAGACAAAATGTTGAATAGGTTTAGCATGCAAGAATCTAAGAAAGGAATTTTGCCAATGTCTCATGGTATTCAACTTAGCAAGACTCAGAGTCCTATGGCATCTAATGAGCAAGACCGTATGACTAAGATTCCTTATGCTTCTGCTATAGGGTCTATCATGTATGCCATGCTTTGTACACGACCAAATGTTTCGTATGCCTTGAGCATCACCAGTAGATACTAGTCAAACCCTGGTGAGAGTCATTGGGCCGCTGTAAAGAATATCCTTAAGTACTTGAGAAGGACTAAGGATGCATTCTTAATAGATGGTGGTTTGGAAGATGAGCTGGTTGTACATGGTTACATAGATGCCAGCTTCCAAACTGAAAAAGATGATTTTAGATCACAGTCAGGATATGTGGTCATGTTAAATGGAGGTGTTGTAAGTTGGAAAAGTTCCAAACAAAGCACTGTCGTAGATTCTACAATGGAGGCCGAGTATATAGTAGCATCAGATGCAGCTAAGGAAGCAGTTTGGATCAAGAAATTGATCGATGAGATAGGAGTGATACCTAGTATCACTAACCCTATAGATCTTAACTGTGACAACAATAGTGCTATTGCACAGGCTAAAGAGCCTAGATCGCATCAGCGATCTAAACATATACTCAGGCATTACCATCTCATTAGAGAAATCATTGAGAGAGGAGACGTCAAGATATGCAAACTACCTACAAATGACAACATAGCTGATCCACTTACCAAGGCTCTCACACCAGCCAAGCATGATTAACATACGAGGTCTATGGGGATTAGACACATATGTGATTAGGGCCGAGTGCTAGTGGGAGATTGCTAGTGATTGTGCGCTAGGCCAATAGTTTGAACCTTATGATATTTGAATTTAATTAATAAAGAGGTTACTTTTATTATTATATTATTTTTTGCATGTTGCTTTCTAATAATATATATCCCTAGTCATAAGTGAAATATTGACAAGTATAAGTTTGAATGTGTATGGTGATGCCATTCAAGCTTATAGGTACTTGTGGGGAAAATGTACTGGATAGACCCGCTTTGTGATCATTACATGGGTCGATATCATTAATGATCTTATGTCATTGAATCCTTAGACCTGAGGTCGTCACATCATCCTACATGAGGAGCATTGTGCTTTGACATGGTCAAACGTCATCTTTAATCGGATGACTATAAAGGTTATGGTTGATCATAATGTAAATCATCTAGAGGATAGTGCACGATCGAGATGGGATTTGTTCCTCTTTCATAAGAGAGATATCTTTTGGGCCCCTCGATAAGTAGGACTGAGAAATGCATGGTCGTGCTCAAATAAATTAACATAGAGAGATCAATTTGTTTTGACTTAACAGTCTGCTTGCGAATTGAGAAATGGATATGTTTGAACAATATAAGTATGACCAGATCCATGACTTATGTTCAAATTAGATATCGTGTAACAAAAGGAATCATGACAAGTATCATTAGGTTTTATATCGGACAAATGATTTCATATTTATTAGGTAATCATAATGTCTGGCTAAAGAATGCTTATAATTTGTGGGCTGCATTTTTGAGTATGGCCCACTACCAACTAAATATGGACCTATTGGGTCGCACACTAGATCGTCATGGATGAGCATAGGGTTTTATTGGGCTTGAAATTTTGGATTCAAGGCCCAAGGGATTGGAAGAATTAGATTACGAGAATTAGGCTTTAAATTAGGTTTAAAAGCCCATTAGCAAAATCTGATATGAAGACTTTTCTTATTAGTGTTTTATTTTAATATATATATATATATATATATATATATATATATATAGATATACATATAAAAAAAACAACTACGATTATATACCTAGATCAGAAAAATCGCCTCCTTCTCCCTGTTTAAAGAAAAACCCTAAAGTGCAACTTTACGGAGCTAGTAGCCGTGCGCTCATCTGGTGGGATTGTGTGTGGATACTAGTAGACGATGTTCGCCTGAGGAGCAGTGCCTGTCCGTGGTGAAGCACGTCTTTGAACCCCCAAGTTTATAATCAAACCCTATCATTCGAAAATATTGAAATACATTGATTGTTGGCGGGTTTTTGCGGTGTCACATTTTTATTTCCACTATGCAGTATGTAAGACACTTGCAAAAACCTTATAGTGGTATCAGAGCCACTTGTGTTTCAATATCATTCGAACTTATTGCCATGATCAATATGTATGTGATGCATTTGATGTTAGATAGCATGATTTAGGGTTTTCTATATTCGGATATATGAAAAATTAGATTAGGGTTTTGATTCATTTTCTGACTATATGTGATATAAACAGAATCAGATCATATAGAAATTAATGATAAGGCATTTTGATTAATTTGTTTCTGTTAATATGATTAGGAGGGTGAATTCATTTATGTTAATGTGATTAAGAGGTCAGATTAATCTGTTCATGTTAAATTAATAAAACAGTTTATTATGGCTTGTTAATCGGATTAACATGAATAAAACAGTGACTCCCTGTAAAGGACGCTGCCCCTTAACCCCGCCCCCTAACCGGCTAGTGGGACCGCCGTGTGCGTTGCGCACCTTATATTTCATTTAAGTCACTAAATTATAAGACTTAATATATATATTACATTGATATTTGATATATTCACATGCAATTTGATAACATGTTTTCATGTGATGAATGTATGTTATATGCATGGTGCATAGCATGGCCATTAATTTGTATTATTGTGCTTTTTAGGATTGTAATCTTAAATACGGCCTGCGTGTCATTTTTCTTTTCATTGTAATAATTAGTTATAACATAGTTGCAATAGAATTATATTATAGTAAAGGAGATCAAGGAGCTTGGAGGAGCACAATCTGACCCATGGTGATGGAAATGCAAGAAGGAAGTTGTACAAGACATGCTTTACAATGACTGCTCATATGATCTTCATATTGGCTTATGAGATCATTCTAGGATTTATGGCCATGCTATGACACGTTTATTATGCTTTCATGTATGGAGATATATATGTATGAATGATATGCCATGTATAGATGATGCATGAAAAACACATAAGGATATATATGTTAATTTGATTAAAAACATGAAAGATAAGTAATCCCTCGGTATAAAATTTTAAGTCATATGCCACCCATAGATAAAAACACCCATCAAGCCTAAGATCACCAAAATGTGGGTTATGCCAAAGCTAGGCACATTAGGTTACCATAGTGAGGTGGGATGGGTAATGGTGCTACCCATATGTTTTAAAATGGTTAGGCTTAATTAGGCTATCAAAACAGTTTTAGGCCTAAGGGCATAAGATGGAATTATAACATGCCGAGGCATTTGATGTTGAAATTCCATATGAAATCTAAGAGTTGCATTGGATGTAATTGAGAAGTATTCTCTACTTAAATAACTTGGTTTTAAGCGTCAAGCCAAAGTTGACTTAGAATTAAGTGAAACATGGATCTTAGCCCACTAAATAAATTACAATCGTTGTATTTGAGGGATGTTGAATTTAGTGGGAGTTTCTCCATTAAAGATACCTCTAAAATTTAAATAGTTACTAAAATTTAACTTTGCATAATTTTGTAGATCAATGGCAACACATAACACTCCCATACTATCACTGTGATCAGTCCTTGAGAAGGACAAACTGAAAGATGATGGCACCAACTTCCTTGACTGGTTCAGAAACTTGAGAATAGTTCTCAAGCAAGAACAAAAGATGTATCTGCATGATGAGCCTCTCCCTGAGGCACCACCTGCTGATGCTTCTAGGGCTATAAGAGATAGATATAAGAAGCATTCAGATGACTCTATTGACATTGGATGTCTCATGCTAGCTATTATGTGGCCAGAGCTTCAGAAGCCACTGGAACATATGGAGGCTTATCAGATGAGCAAGCATTTAAAAGAGACCTTCCAACAGCAAGCTAAGCAAGATAGGTATGAGACCACTAAAGCCTTGCATGCTTGTAAGATGGCTGAAGGTGCTTCAGTTAGCTCTCATGTTTTAGGAATGAAGGCTATATTGATCACCTTGAAAGGCTTAGATATCCCCTCAGTTTAGAACTGGCCACGGATATGATCCTTAATTAATTGCCTGATAGTTATGACCAGTTTGTCATAAACTATAATATGAATAACATGGAGAAATCAATTACTGAGCTTCATTCGATGCTTAAAACTGTTGAGAAAAGTATTAAGAAAAAGCCCAGTCATATACTTATGGTCAATAAGGGGAATAGGATGAAGAAAAAGGGCAAGGCTAAGGCAAAAGTTGTCCACAAGCCAAAGGTGCATGCCAAGCCTAAGGCAAAACCTCCAAAGGAGGGAGTTTGCTTTCATTGCAATGAACCTAGTTATTGGAAAAGTAACTGCAAGCTCCATTTGGAGGAAGTGAAGAAGATGAAGAGTGGTCAAACTACACCTTCAAGTATTTATGTTATAGAACTTCATTTATCTACTTCTAACTCGGTATTAGATACTAGATTTGGATCTTACATTTGTACAAATGTCCAGGGGCTTAAAAGGAGTAGGCAACTGAAAAAGGGTGAAGTGGACCTACGAGTAGGTAATGGAGCACGGGTTTTTGCTCTAGCTATAGGGACTTATGAATTGACTTTGCCCAATGGGCTTTTGTTAGTTTTGAATAATTGCTATTATGTTCCTACTTTAAGTAGGAATCTTATTTTTGTTTCTTGTTTGGATGATGAAGGTTTTTCTTTTCTTATTAAGAATAAGAAGTGCTACATTTATTACGATGATATGCTTTATTGTATTATTGATTCATATGGTGGACTTTACATCTTAAATCTAGACAAGTCCAGTAATATAGATATCTATAACATGAATATTAAGAGATCTAAACCAAATGATATGAATCCTACCTATTTATGGCACTGTCGCCTTGCTCATATCGATGAGAAACGCATTTCAAAACTCCATTCAGATGGACTTTTGGATTCATG
>CANUEP010036180.1:0-10447 GCA_947857235.1 Jatropha podagrica | reverse complement strand
TATTTAAAAAAAAAACAAAAAAAAAAAAAAAAAAAAAAAAAAAAAAAAAAAACCAAGAAGAAGAAGGTTTCCAGAGTGACAAGTCAGTTACTGCAAGTGAAACAGTTATATCTTGTGTTCGTGTTACAGTTTCTTACACTATTGGAACAGGTAGCAAAAAAACAAAGAAAACCTTAACATCAACTGGAGAAAGAAATGTCTTGACTCGGGACAACGGAATGTGAGAAAAGGGACAACACAAAATCTCTTTCTCTATATATGCACCAAATTCAAACAAAAGATACCCAAGCTGGGACCATGTCTTTGGTAATAACTTATTCTCCAGAGAACATGTGGCCACTTTCTATGCATAAATTCCAGTTTGAATGTTCCTTCTTCAATCCCTTCTGTGAATTCACTCATCAAATCTAGTTTAAGTGCTTGTTTCTTTCATTAATGTACCTGTCTAGCTGCTTTCTCTCTAACTCTCATTTTTAACAAAACACTCTTCTTTCTATCTTTATGTTCAAAACATAAATTTTACTTTTTCTTTTTCTTTTTTCTTTTCCTTTCAATTACAAGTAAAGTTCACTTTAGTAACTAGTTTAAATTAATTTTTTTAAAAGAAAATTTATATTTGCTTGCTTTGTGTTTGATATTCATAAATTCAAAATATGGAATTCATTTAGTATGATTAATTTAAAATATGTAATTCAATTGAATTCCATACAATCACATATAGAATAAATTCATTTATTTTTGTTTCATAAAATATCTTTAAAATAATAATTTGAGAAAACTAAATCATAAATATCAATTATATTTATGTTATGCTATATGATTTTTTATATTTTTATTAAAATAAAAAATAATATTTATAAAATTATTATATTTAATTCGGTGAAAAATGTGTATTTAATTCTATCCCTCTCTTGAATGGTAAAAAAGTACTAAAAATATTAAAATAAAATAATAAGAAAATATTTTTCCAAAAATAAAATTTTTGAACAGTTTTAGTCAAATTTGATAAAATAAATAAAAAAATTAAAAATTAAATTTGTAGAAGGAGAATGATAGTTTTTTTTATGAAAAGTTAGATCGCTTAGTTTTCTAAAATTCATTTAAAAATTTCACTTATTTTATAAAATTTGTGTAGTTTATATTCAATTCCACGTAATTGAATTCCTTAAATTTAAATTTTCAATTTTTTCATTCTAAATACAAAAATATAATTTTTTAAATGAAAATTTCACAAAATTTTATGAAATTTATTAGTTCAAACAAAGAGCCTGAAACAAAATAGAATATTGTACTTTACAAAAAAATTATTGGGGAGTTTGAGCGAATCAAGTAAAGAATTAGTGTTTTATGATTACCATTAAATTATATCTTATTGCAATTTTTTTCATAATTAAATTGAAAATTCAAGTAAAATAGTCTTAACGGTAATAATTGCAAATTTAAATCCTTGATTTTAGTAAAAATTCATATTACAATTTACTGAAAAAGATATCTTAATTGGATTGGAACAGATTTTTTTCTCCTAATCTTTCTTTTTTTTTTTAATTATTATTATTTTTTTGGTTGAATTGATCTTTATGCACTTTGATAATTGTGATACAACGATGAGTTCCTCTAGTCGAAATCTCCTTTGGCCACTTTTAGACTGTGTATTCAATCTACAAAGCATCTGTACCTTCCTAATCCAACTTTAGTCATCCATATCCAGTTTGCTTCTAATTTTATGTTGGTCCACTCTCAGTCATAAACTTATCTATTAGGTTTCGCATTCTGTCAATCCAACCCTATCAAATCAATATCAACTGAATAAAATAAATTTTTGAACACCGACATAGATTTAGCTAATCAGACATGATTTGATTAGTCTTGTTATCTATTGTATAAAATGTAAGGATTCGAATTCTCTCCATCATAGAGATCACAAATTTTGTGAATGTTATTTAAAGGGGAAGACTGTCTCTTGATATCTATCACGTAATGTTATTCTGATACATCGGGCCTATTTTGTATAAAAAAAAAACAAATCGATTTAGTTTGATTTAATTTTTTTAATTTTTATGATTTTAGATTCTTAATTTTATAATGTCGAAAACTAAATTGAATACAAAAATTTTGATTTTTTTATAAAAATAGAAATTGAACTAAATATTTTTAGAACCAAACTGATCCAACCAGTCGGTTTAAAGTGCTGAAGGCAAGTTGGTTTAGTTCTAAATAATTCAGAAACACACTTGACTTATACAGAAGAATTATTGAATACAGCAATGTTAATGTGGGATCAAACTAAAACTAAAAGTAATTGATCTCATATGAATATGATATAAAATGCATAATGTACACTGGAAAATCTCTGCTTGAGACACGTGTATTTAAGTTTTATTAAATTATTATGTAATAATCCAGACAAAAAAGATAATTCTAACATCCAATGCGGTATATCCAATTGGTGAGAAACCATCAATTATTTTCACTTTTGTGTTTGTCTACTTCACAAATGAGTTATTATTTTTATTTTTTAGAAGCAAGATTAATTCTGGATAATGATTTGTTTTTAGTTTGAGAAAATAACTGTTTTTACTAAATTTAGTTCGAGATTTGATCATAATTAAGACTATTCGCTCCTTTTTGTAGATGTGTTCAATGAATCCACTCGAGAGTTCTTCCCACATTAACTTTGCCCCTCCCTGCAAGTGTGTTTGATGGAGATCGAATCCAAAAGCTCTTCACACATATTCAGCTTGTGTTGCCAATGGAGTAAGAATTCATAAGTGAATAATTGTTTTTAATAAAAGCTAGTATCGACAACTAGACTAAACCAATGTTCAAATTTTTCTCTTTATGAAATTAAAGAGAGAGACGTTGAAAATGAGTAAATCAATTAAAATTAATCAAGTTCGAGATGAATCAACTAACATGCAACACGATTAGCACTAATACGGCCTATTTGATAACTACGTTAAATTTAGATTTAACACGTTTAACCTATTATACGGTAACCTATTTTACATTCCCAATCCTCCATTCGGTCGTGACATTATTGATATGTATAATTGAGATTCGAATAATAGAGAGAAGGAATTTTTTCTTACTCCAATCTGTCTTCACATGGATTATTTTCAATGGAACAGTGATGGACATTTTCACATCAGTTGCAGCAATAATGAACATGGTCCTTTTCTATTTTATTTTATTTTATTTTTTTACCTATTTTGAGTAACAAATTAGTTCCGAGAGTACATACTGTCCCAATTGCATGATAAGCAAACAAAGATACATTGTGCATTTTTAGGATTGTTAGGCGTAGACATAATTGATGCAACTATTCAAAATTGTGTAGTTTCAATCATTGCTTCCTTTCACATGCCACCATCACTTATTAAATAGATTTCTTCAAGCTGGCTACCCATCCATTTCAATTGAAGCCAATCTTAGAATTTCTGAATTGGTTGAAATCGGTATTAACTCAATTTCAGTTTCCATTTACACGTAGAATTGGAGTATGAGAACCATTAATTTGAACATTTCGATTTTAAAAAGAAATTGTAAAAAAAAAAAAAAAGCATTTAAGTTAGGATTAAAATCGCACTAAAATTAAAGTCAAACCCAATGAATCGAAATTAGTCGGAAATCAAACATCAATAAATATTAACAGACTCTAGAAGAAGGCCACAATTGATAAGAAAAATAAATACAGGATATTAATTGATAAAATTAAAAATATTAACTAAATTTAAAAAAAAAAACTCATAAGTTCAAATTTTTTTTTTATTAACCCTTTATTTATCTTATACTTGTAGAATGTTTCTTTTTTTTTCTGGTTAATAACAAGTTTATTTATCCTTGATAATATATAATAATGCATTATTTAGTATTAATTCTTTTCATTAAAGGTTAAGTAGAGATAATTAAAAATATAACATATATTAACATTTATGGAGTAGTCATATATTTCTCGACTTTTATTGTTGCGGGTTAAAATGTTTTTGTGTGTGTATTGTGACAAAATCCGCCGCATAAATATTTTAGATATTTTAACCGGCTACAGTAAAATCCGTGTCATGTCCAACTTAAACGATTTAGCACGACTCGTAGTAAAGTTGAAAAAAGAAAAATAAAGGAATAAACATTCCCTAGGAAAATTTTGAAACGACACACACGTTTTTCCATTTATTTATTACTATGTAGGTATTGTGGTATGGCAAGTCCAAATCGAAGTGATGAGTGCAATATCTATTGTCTACTTGTTTAAGAGATTTACAATTCTAATCTTTGTCCTTTTCTTTTTTCAGATATCTAACTTTTTTCTCTTCTGTTTTGGGTCTTTGGGATAAGGAAATATATTGCATTCTATCACACAACTTTTTCTAAAAGTTAAAAAGATATGTACGTACACTTATATTTTATTATTTCCAGCAATACATTATTATTATTATTATTATTATTTAGATGATGAGATACTATCAAATTAGTTTTTTCACTTTTTTTTTTAAAAAAAAAAATTAGAGTGATAAAATATTATTGGAATTTTTCACCGATTTTGTGAATATTATTTAAAAAAAATACGTTTACTATATAACTCGTAGTACGGTTTCAATCTATATTACTTCAACACACATAGGTTGTATTCGGCAACAGCTTTTTAAGTAGATTTTAGAATTTTAACTAATTAAAATGTTGAATCCTGTTTAAAAAAATTATTTGATAACATAACGTTTGAATTAATTTTTAAAGATTATAATGGCTTTTTGTGAAAGTTAATTCATATAACGTTTAGCTTTTAGCATTTCATGAAATGCTACTCAAACACCTAACAATTAAATGTCACTAAAACAACTAATTTTGGCAAACAGATCCATAGACATTGTGCATGTTACTGGAAATTATTGTTGCAAGGCATTCCTTTAAGGCTAAAATATATGATGGAAGGTGAGGAATTGCATGGTTGGTCCCATTATCTACCATTCTTATAAGCAACTTCTTGTCAACTGTATTTCTAATTTTATGTTTTAGGAAGTAGGTAGAAACTACCATTATCAAAACCTAATTTAATTTAATTACAATGGATTAAGCTTAATTAACAAAAAGGTTTAATGTAGTACCATTTTATTCATAGGGATTGTAATTATTCTCGTTAATCTCCTATCAGTTAGATCTACACATACCTACCACCAGGCTGGGCTAATTGCTGCCTGACTGCATGATAGCAGTAACGAATAGACGTTCACTGGACAGGACAGACTCACTTCTCTCAGCTTGCAAAAGCAAAGTCCAAATCCAAATATATTAATAGTTAAAATAATGCCAAAAAGGCCTAGCCCAAAATACCCACAACAGTTATTTATGATTTTGGGCTTTAGTAGGTTTGCTTTGTTCTTGGAAATTCTAGTCTACTTCTAAATGGGCCAAGTCCAATAAAGTTGAAATAATTAAATTTTTTTTAAATAATCTTATAATTTTTTTCATCTTACTTTTAATAGGAAATTATAGTAAAAAGTCACTTTTTGAAACTTATTTTTATAGAATTTTAGTTTGATTTTAAGTTTAAACTATTTTCATTTGTAATATACTTTTATTATTATGCCTTCTTTTTATTGGGAGGATATTAATTTATTAATATGTCAGGTTTTAATATGTTAGCGTTTGCTTTTTGTGTTAATTTCCTATTTTGTGTTAATAATATTTTTTTATTGTCATTTTTTTGGCAATCAGTATTTTCTCATTGTTTTTTCTATTTTTACTGTCGTCCATTATTTTCTTATTGTTCTTTTTCCTTTTATTGTGGTTCTTCTCATTATTAATGTTGTTTTATAGTTTCATTTTTTATTCATAAGGTATATTCATTTTTATTTTTGATTTGTTGTTTATTGTTGAGAACACCTCTATCAATTTTTTATATAATAATTATTACAATAAAGATTAAGTAGGATTCTCAATTATACTTGGATTAATACGATACAATATATATGTATACATTGTATTTACTCGGTTTGATACACCATATTTATTTAGTTTGATTCGATGTGTTAGTATTACTGTAAAGATTAAGTAGGACTCTCGATTATGCATGGATTAATACGATATAATATATATGTATATATTATATTTACTCGGTTTGATACATTATATTTATTTAGTTTGATTCAATGTGTTAATTGATGTGTATATATGTATTTTGTATTTAATTGATTTTACAGTATTTATTCATACAATATATATAAATATATACACACACACCATATACATTGTATTTACTATTGTTGTTGTCGCAGTTGCCACTAGTCAGTTGCATTACCGGTTGTCATTGTAATGATTGAATTATATAAGTTGTATAATGATTTGCTCTTATAGATTTCATGTTTCATTGTGTTTCTTTTTTTTTTTTTTTAGCGTTTCCTTTTGTCTTGCAAGATTAGTTTTGGTATTATTGAATTTTTTTTACCGAATTTATTATTATCTTAATAAGTATTCTTTCATGAAATTTAGTTAAAAGTGTAATTTTGAATCTAACATTTGTTTAAAAAAGTCCTTTTTTTTAATTGGAAGGCTCAATACTTCGAAATAACACAAATGACTATACAATAAAAATAGTCGATCTATTAATTCATTAAATTGGTAGAAATATTTACAGTTGAGAAATCTCGTCACTTTTTATATGAGTGAGAAAATCAATCACAAACATTTCTTCTATCTTACTATATTAAATAAAAATTATATGAATTTGATTAAGAAATTTTTTTTTTCTCATACATTAGAAGTCTATTTTCAAGGAATAAATGGAGAGATCAAGTTCTGAAGTCCAATTATTTTTTTTTTTTACCATATACATTTTATCATTAAATTATTAGCATCCTGATATATGGTTGAATTTTTCAAGCTAATAAAATCAAAAAATTGAATTATATTTTTTCAAATCCAATCAAATCGAGTTATATATAGTATATCGAACAATTTAATTAACTTTTTAAAAAAATTAGCTATTTTTTACCATATAAGTTAAAACTAAATTTATCTAAAAAATTACGCATAAAATCAAAATAATTAATCTAAATAATACAATTGAAAAAACAAATTATTAGATAAATAATATTTTACAAATATTTTTTAGAATTTTACAAAGAAATATTGAGCACAAGAAAAATAGAGTTATAATATGAATTGAAGAAAAGGAATTTTATAATGGTAAGAAAATTTTGAATAACTGCAAAATTGATTACAACAGGCACAACGGATAACAATTACATGTATTAATCAATATTAATTTTGAATTTGTGTCCCAAGTGCCACGTGCTCAATCTTTTGACTATAAATATTTTATAGTCAAATTTTGATTTTCCTCTTTATTGTACCACCACTTATTTTATTTAAATTATCATATTAAGTGTTTATAAACATTAGTAACTTTTTGTATTGTTTTCATGTGGGATACCGCAACTCATATAATATACTAATTACACTAACAGTTTTCTATTACTAATCAAAATTAAATAGGCTTTTGATAAAAATAATACTCTTCAAAAAATTATTTTCCAATCTAATATCATTTTAAAATTATTTACCAATTTAATATTTGTGCTGACACGGAGAGAGAGTATTGCACTTAAACCATCAATTGAGTTAATGATTTTAGTGCAATAGAAAAGGTAACCCATATAGACAAGTAGTTAGCAAAAAGTGATATGTGAATAAAAAATAATTATTATTTTGTAAGAGATCATCAATCCAAGTAGTGGTTTCAATACAAAATGAAAATTTTAGGTTGTCAATTTGACTGTTTACTAAAATGCACAATTCATTTGATGGTTTTGATGCAACTATAAATATAACCATCAGTCAGCAAAAAGTACATGAGAAAATAGTATTTTGTTAGAAGTCCATCGGGTTAATTAATAATTTCAATAAAAAAAATTTATTTACTCAAAATATTGTTTGACCAAAACACACATGATGTGGTGTTGAAGTCTTGCCAGTAAACGATATACCTCGAGTCCCTCTCTTATAACGTATAACTATTACGAAAATTATCACACTAATATGCTTAATGCATCATCTTCTACACTATAACTTGAGTGAAATGTACCATCTACAATGTGAAAAATCCATCAAACACTCATTACACTCAGGTGATGGCAATCCAACAAACTCATACTTATTTCTTCGAAATAGGTGAGGCGACGCTATTTCAATATACAGTACTTGCTTTCAATATTTCTGCAGCGTCTTTTGGCACACATGATAAATCTACATCTCATACTAGGTAATTATTTAATGATTTCTTTGAGATGATGATGGTACCCGATCAATAAACTCATTTGACATGTTCTAGCTCACAACAACCATTTGTGAATGTGGTTCAAACTCCTCATATGAGTGTCGGTATAGATATTAAGCATGGAGAAGAATATCAATGCATCAAAGAAGATGTAGTACGCCGAAATGTAATAGGAGGCCTTCAGAGTGTGGCATAAAAGGACATGTGGGTGGATATTAATACGATTAATTTTTCATATATTAGTTATTAAAATATTTTTAACATAATACAAGTTCAACTCGAAGTACTCTTTTACTCTTGCTAATTTTTAACTATATAAGGAAATTTTTGTTGTTATTACTTAACTTGAAATAATTGTAAGTTAAAACTAACAAATCATATGTGTCTTTTGGTGGAAAAATATTTTGAGTAAATAAATATTTTTTTTTAAACCGCTAGTTAACCCAGTGAACGCTTAATGAAACACTATTTCTCCATGTAATTTTTGCTCACTAGTGGTCACATCTCATTTTTCCACTAAAAACACTAGACGAATTGTGCATTTTAGTGAAAAATCAAATTGATAACTTAAAATTTCCATTTTGTATTGAAACTACTAATTGGATTGCTGATCTCATGAAATCACCCGTTAATTTATTTTTATAAAATTTTGACTTAAAATTTAATTATAAATTTTCACCAATAGGAATTAGCGGAAAAATAATATTTTATGCCACAAACCGAATCCGAAAACCAAATTTAAATAGTTAAACTCGATTGAAAATCTTGAAATCAATGGAAAATCAGACTGAGTTGATAAAGTGGACCGAATCGATTCAAATCGAACCGAAATTAATTAAATAAATAATAATAATAATAAAGAAAGAAGAAGAAAGAGAGACTTTCTCTCTCCACGATCAACGCCCTTCCCATTCTCTCACTCTGCTCTCCGGCCATCGACCATTAACGCCGGCGACTAAGGACACCAAACGCACGAGCTCGACGGGAGCAACTCAGTGGTGGTCTTGGATCGAGAAGCTGAAGTCGGTGGTGGGAGGAATCGCGACTGGAGCTTCTGCGATTTGGCGCGATGAAGTTTCCGGCGATCCACGCGATTCCGGCAAGCTCTGCTCAAGGAGAAGGTGTCGATCGATTCGTCTTCTCCTGGTGAACGTTTCCCCTGCGGTGGTGGCGACTATGGAGTGCTGATGGTGAAACCGCCATTGATGGTGGCGTGGAGGTGCTGTTGAGCTTGGTCTGTAGTGATAGAGGCCTGATCTCGTACAAATGACACTGGAAATGGGATCCTTAGGAAATTTCGAGTCGAACGGTGTTGGCCTTGTTGAATTCTGGGCAAAATCGGTTTAGTAATGCTAGATTAAATTGGCTTAATTATAATTAAGTGAACTATATGAAAGTTACCTGTGAAATAAATTTCAAAATTTATTAATGGAATGAGCCAATTTAAACGGATTACAAATAAAAATAATAAGGATTTATGAATTGGGAAAAATATAAAATAAAGACAGTTGAATTGTTAAGGGTAGAACAATGTTAATATTGATAAATTGAAAAATAATGAGAATGGTGGACGGGAAATGACTGTGAAATTGCCTGATGGATGAGCTGTGTATTTGATGTGTAAAATTCAGGCAGTTTAATTTACAAGGTGATACTGTCGAATTTTTTAACAGAAAAGAAAGATTTACTTAAAGACAAAATCTATTGTAGTAAACAATGAATTGAGGTATTAAAAAAAGAAATAAGTTGATAAAGAAACAAATTAATTATATTATATTTATTTGAATTTAGCAATATATTCAGAAATGAAAGTTTAAGTTGTATTTTAAGAATAAGCAAAGTAAAGTAGTTGTATTTATTTGGTAAAATAATTGAGTATTTGAAAATGCATATAAATAAGTTAGAAAATAGTATAAAAACTTATTTAAGTAAAATTATGAAACTAATTATTAAATTGAGTTGAAAATAATAAAATATGGTTTCTAAAAGAAAATCATTGTAATTAAATGATTGTAATTGGTAAACTGCGTAATAATTTTAATAAGTTGGATAATAATTTTGACAATTGATTTACTTTGAAAGTATAAATAATAAAATTTAATGAAAGTAGAATATAAATAAATATTGTCAATAAAATGATAATAAAGAACTGAATATAAAATGTTAACTTGATGTTAG
>CANUEP010036174.1:0-21772 GCA_947857235.1 Jatropha podagrica | reverse complement strand
TGAGTTTGAACAAAACCAGCAACAGTACCTTCCATAGTGTCATTTCGCATGTCTATTTCTTGGAAAATAGCCACGAGTTCATTATAGTATGTCGGCAGCGGTCGTCCATTTTGCATCGTTGTGAAGGATCTCTTGTTCAATTCAAAAAAATTGTGTTTCATCTGTGTCGTCATAGAACGTCTTGGCTGCAGCATCCCATATTTCCTTCGCTGTTGATAGTCGAAGAAAACGTTGCATATTCGAAGGATTCATTGAATCAATTAACCAGCTTCGTACCTTATGATTGTCTGTAAGCCAAGCTTGATAACTCGAATCAGTCTCTGGTGGCTTTACTGTTGCTCCAATTAAGTAACCAATCTTGTTTCGGGCACCAATTCGCATTTCCACCAATTGTCGCCATAATGCATAATTGATCTCATCTAAGATTACAGTGGAGGTGAAGCTGGTGTTGTCTTGTTGCACAATTATTGACTGTGGTAAGGATACGTAGTTTGGATTCATGTTTACGATTGGTGGGGTAGGATCATAAGGTGTGTGTTTGGTTTCATCCTTCTCTAAATCTTCCATGAATGCTCTGATACCATGTAGAAAACTTACAGAGAAATTGTAGAAGAAAATATTCTTGTTTTTCACACTTTCATACGTACAGGTACAGAAGTATTTATATACTTTCTAATCTAACAAAGTGATAAAAATAAATCTATTTAACCTTATCTCTAACTCTAACAAAGTGATAAAGATAAATCTATTTAATCTTATCTCTAACTCTAACAAAGTGATAAAGATAAATATGTTACAATGATAATTATCATCTAAAAACAAATTAATTCTAATATTATAATATGGTAAAATTGTTCTGGCTAACATAATCTACTATATTTCCTTTGTGCCAATTTCTAAATTAAGCACTTGAATTTTGTGGTAATTTTTTTTTTATGAACAGAGAGTGTAATCTCCCTTTAGACCATGACTGTAAAAGTTTTTTAACCCTCTCAACAAGAATTAAATTTTTATTTTCAAACCTTATAAGAATTGAGATCGTTTACTACTCCTGCTACTATCTTAGACTCTGTTTGTTTTTATAAAACAATTTGCAAAAAAATATTTTTCACAATTTTTCATTGTTTGGAGTGTTCAGAAAAATAAGTAAATGAAAAATATTTTGCTTTTCAAACAAAAATTAAATCATTTTTAAAGATGTTTATAAGTGGAAAACATTTTCCAAATATTGACAAACTTATTACAACCGTATAAATTCATATTTTTTAATTTATTAATCATCAGTAGCCACTATCACTACTCACCCGTAACCATTAGCCATCATTACTGGTCACCGACGATTTTTATTTTACCTTTTTTGTTTCATTCTTCTTATATTTAACCATACAATTTTTAAAAACAAAATTTCTATCATTATTAATATTTTTGTAGTCTTATGAGTTAAAAATTTAATATTTTTGACAAATTTTCAATTTATCAAAAGCCTCTGATAAGTTTCGATCATTTATGTTCAAGTTTTTTTGGTCTTTTTATAATTAGTATATTGAAAAAAAAAATTAACTATATTAATAAAGCGGTTTTATAGTTATAAACATACTTGGTAGACTTTAATTGACCAATCGACCAAATTGGGCAATTTTAATCATTTAATTTGATATTCTATGGATTATATATTCTAGTATATGAAATTTAATTATGTTAGTTAAGTGTTAGAAGAGTTATTATGCATAGAGTAGAGGTGGAGATAAGTTAAAAATGCTTAAGTAGGTAATGTATTGTTCAAGTCTATTACAATTAAGCATCCTAAAATTTAGTCACAAAGATTGACTTAGTTAAATAGGTAAATAAACTTTAAAAATTATGAAATTTTATAGAGAAGTATGTTAGGATGTTTGGAAAGATTTTGGTAGAAGGATAAATGCAATGGACAAAGGGAGATAAAGTTATAGCTAGATTTATACAAGCTGCTCATTGGAAAACCTAATTGAGACTTAGGTACTGTCATCTAGCTATTTAGCTAAGCAAATGAGCTCCAAAATTTATAAAAACTTAAATAAGAGTAGCCTAAGATGTGAGGAAGATGCTGTAAAAATTTCAAAATAAATAGATTTAAGCAACTAAACCTATAGCCAAAGGAAGGCAGGTTGCTCATGTGATTAAAATGTCGTATTCTATTCATTAGTAATGAATTGAGCA
Source organism: Jatropha podagrica (assembly GCA_947857235.1). NCBI lineage: Eukaryota > Viridiplantae > Streptophyta > Magnoliopsida > Malpighiales > Euphorbiaceae > Jatropha > Jatropha podagrica. The sequence goes on along the minus strand of CANUEP010036174.1, from coordinate 19,576 downwards.
TACGTTTGATATATTGTTATGTCCCATTATTTTAGTTGTTATTTTAATATTTATAGGATGTGATTAAGTATTGAAAATGGAGTATTCATGCCTAAATTAAGGTCATATGGTAGTTGGTTAAGCATAGTGAAATTGAAGGAAAAACATGAATACTACATTTCAATACTCAATTTGCATTCTTATGACAGTATGTGTGTGTTTATTTAGTAGTACGGAGTTAATATGAAAAGTAATTTCATGTTACAGTATATGAGAGAAAGGGATTAGCAGATAAGTGAATAAGTAGAGGAGCAAAGCTAGAAGAGCCTTCTAATCCAGGTTAGTGGAATACTCCTTTCCTGCTTGTTTAAAGTCAAAATGTATTTCACGTTAATGATTTTTAGAAGTTAAATTGAAAGTTGTTTATATGAGAAAGGAGGATGTTGGCCAATTGTTATTTGTAGTATGAAGAATGCCCATGAATGAATGTTTTCATTAATTTATGTGAAAATGGATTATTTCCTAATATGTTTTCAATTATATTTAATGCATGAAATGATTTATGGTCTCACGGAAACTAATAGACATGGTTATTGCCCTACCAATATCACTTCATTTATTGAAGTTGATATTGCGATTGATATGGAGTGAATGATAAACAAATGATATTGTTTCTTCTTAGATGAGGTTGAGATTGTTACTCTTCACTTGAGATATAAATCACAGATTGAGGTTGAGATACCTTTGTCTTAATGAGCTCATAGGACATTGGTGACCCTTCGGATTAAGTCTATTTAAATTGTTGAGACTAAATTGGATATTTTCAACCTTCTTAAATTGATGTTTTTCCTATAATTATGATGCTTAATAACAATTTTCACACATTAGTCATGTGATTTTTGAGCAAAGAATTTCTATCATTATTATTGATATAATTTCTTACTAAACTCTTTACTGAGTTGAAAAAAGATTGATTTTAAGAAAAGATTAAATAAAAAGGATTTTTATATAAAGCTCTATTTACAGTTATGGTTAAGTTCAAAGAAATGTGAACGTACATTTGATTTTATATATATGCACCACTAAGCAATTTTCTTAGTGATAATGTTTTCTCTTTGAACCATTGTAAATATAAGAGCTACTACTGTAGCTATTATATATAATTTCTTTTTGGGATCTTATATGATGTATAGAACATTAACAGAACAATCATATATATATAAACAGAAATATGTAATTAAAGTTTATGTAAACTCTCAATGCCAGTATATTGTACACGCTACACACACACACACACACACACACAGAGATATTACTTAAAAGTAACTTACTCTTATTATTATTTGTATATGAAAGTGAGATTGATCTTGTATGTGACCGCATTTAAATTACGCTTATGGGTTATGGAACCATTTGCAATGAACGAACTTGCATAATTATAAAATAAAAATTTTATGTTGTTATGAGTATTTTCCTTTATATATATATATATAAATGTATATTTTAAAACTAGAAAGAGCTTTTGATCCTACTTCTAAGTAATGTTCTTGAAAATAAATTAACTAATGAAAATGTGTTTTGAAATTATTTTATTTAAGTTCCTTGTAGCATGTTTATTGAGTTTTTATGTAAAGTAAGTGCTTAATAAACATATTACGGGTGACATATCACGTCTTACAATAGGGCAAGGTGTGACATAGTGAGTTTGGATTGCTAGATGACACTAGTATTTTGATTTAGCTCAATCTATTGGTAGAATATTATTCTTCCTTTTCTTGACTTTCGATTTTTATGCATATGCTTTAATTGAGCTATATAAGCTTGATCATTGGCTTTGAGACTTTGGTGAGCTGCTTATGCTCATTTTTTTAATTAGAGCTTCTTAGGCTCGGAAGTGTTAGAATTCAGTGTTTCTTAAGCTTGAAATTTAATCAGAGCTTCTTAGATTCAGAATATGTTAAACTCGAAATTTTTTAACTTTTAGCTTTTTATCTAGAGCTTCTTAAAGCTTCATATTTATTTTACTTAGAATTATTCGGAGATTCTTAGACATAGAATATAACAATCTCAGAATTTTCTTTCTAAATTTCTAATTTTGGAGCTTCTTAGACTCAAGATTATGAGCTTGGGATTTTCTTTTTGAATTTTTATCTTTAAGCTTCCTAAGCCTCAATAGTTAATTCTGAGCTTCTTAGGCTAAAATATCATGAGCTTGGAATTTTCTTTCTAAATTTTTAACTTTGAACTTCTTAAGCATCAGTAGTTAATTTTGAGCTTCTTAGGCTTTGAATATTATAGCTCAAAATTTTTCTTTCTAAATATTTGACTTTGAACTTCTTAAGCCTCAATAGTTAATTCTAAGCTTCTTAGGCTTGAAACATTATGGTGAGTGCAATTAGACTAGGATTAGATAATGAGAATCAAGGTCGGTTGAATAATGAGAGCCAAAGCTCTGAGCTATTTAAGCTTAATAAATGGTGAGTGCTCTCGAAACTGCTTAAGCTCAATCACCAATTAACTATTTTAATATGAAACTTGGCCTCTTTAGGACTCAGTATGGCGAATTATTTTTGCTTTTTTTTTTTATTTAGAATACTTTTTGTTTGGCTTAGTGCCTCTTGATAGGTTTTATTTTTATAGTTATTTTTAGTATATTTTATTTAGAATTTCTTTTAAGTTTTATTTCTTTTTAATTTTAGTTAATTTTACTTATGTTTTTCGATTAGACTTTCTTGAATCGTATTTCACCTTATCTTGAGGAATTTTGTAGGGTTTTTATAGAAAACTAGCAAAAAATGCAAAAAAAAAGAGGATTTTCTCAAGACTTCAAGCAAGAAGCATGCCAAGGGTGTTCTACCAGCACCACTGTGCTGTTTCCAAGGAAAAATCAAATGAGGATCAGACTTGAGCATGCCCAAGGCGTGCTACCCAGTATCCCCGTGCTAATCTACAGAATTCAACTTTGGCCTAAAATTACAACTTTAGCTTGTGTTACCTACATGAATCTTCATGAGAATCTTATAGAACGTGCTTAATCAAGCTCAAATCCTATCTCGACACAACGAGAGTCCTAACAGGGAAGAAATACAAGGCCTAAATAGTTTCCTATCTCCAAAATATTTCTTCCCCAATAAAGATTCACTTTCCTAAATAAATTCGGGGATTTTCCAAGGAGCCTATATAAAGAGAGAGATTAACTAAGTTATTATTATATAGGAAAAATTATAAACGTACCCCTATATTTTATGCAAAAAACTACTTTACCCTTACTTTTTTTTAAAATAAATTGCTGTACCTCTGCATTTTGAATCCGTTACAGTAGATTGCCCTTTTGTTATATTTTTTCCGATTCTTGACGTGAAATGTATATAAAATGATATTTTTTAACCCTATCGTCCCTTCTATTCCTTAAGCAAATCCAGAAATCAGAAGGACCCAAACAACCCAAATAAAAAATGAAACCATAAAGGAAATAAATGAGAAGGATTACAATTGGTGGATGTGAACAGTGAGTTTGTGAGTAGTATTGTTAGTGATTAAATTGTCATTTGGGTCATAAATCCAACTCCTATAACTGAATTCCAGATCAAAATTTGAACGAAGATGGTAGATAGGCTTTCGGTGAATATTTGTTTTATGAGAGAGAAAGAGAGGAAGAGGAAGAGGAAGATGAAAAGCTATAGATTTGTTTGATGAGAGAGAAAGAGAGCGAGAATTAGGGAAGAGCTATAGATTTATTTGATGAGAGAGACAAGGGAGGAAGAGGAAGATGGTATTTTGGTGATAATTTTTTTCTCTCTCTTTGGACTAGTAGATTTACCTTTGACTTATATTCTAAAATTTCAAAAACCTGACGGAAGGGCAATTTAATTTAAATGACTCAAAGTGCAAGGGTATAACGTTCTATTTTTTTTAAAAAAAGATAAACATATATGTTTGCAAGTGAGCTAACTTCTCTTCAATTGAGCTGCATCTTATTGCAGAAGACGGTTGAGTCTACCTGCCTTTTGTTCCATTTTCAAGTCCTTGAACTTTTGAAGTCTAAGTAGTTCTTTTGTATAAAATATAAGGGTACAATTATTATTTTTCCTATTATATATTGTTTATTCTCTACTCTATTTAGTTTCTCTCTCTTTAAAGACTTCAAGTATTCAAGTTTGGTGTCAAGATTCGACGAAGCTGCTTAAGCCAATCGTCGAATAGTTTTTATTTCTAAACTTTCTTCTTGTTTCATGATGGTACTATTTACAAGTTTAATTAAGTTTAATTTATTTACTGTGTCGAAATAAATCTTTTTACTAGGGATTTGATGTAGCTTAAATTCAACTCTAGTTTATAATATTAAATTTGATTTTCTTTATTCAAGTAAAATTTATTATTGATGTTAATACTTCCAAGCAGAGGTTTTTCTCTGGATTGATCTATTTCATTAATCACTGTTGAGAGAAGGGTTTTTGATATAAATAAGATGATAAATTTTATGAGAATAACATCTTGATGCGAGCTCAGATTGTTTGACTTGTAGGAGATTTTCATAAAATTAAAGGCCTTAATTTGTGAATTCCTAAATAATCAAAAGAACTTAATGATTTAATCTATATTTGATTGTGTCCTTGAGAAATGGGTAATTGAATTGGGTTAAAATAGCTAATAAAATATCGAAAGAGCTTAATATTAGCTATTTTAGGGTTATTTCTTCTTGAATAATGAAAATTAATTATCAATTAATAGGATAAACTAGATAGAATTAAGTGAAGTCAAAATCCCTAGTAACTTTTAAACCTTGATTTTTTTTCAATAATTACTTGCTTGATCTCATTCTCATTGTTTTTGTTTAATTCTTTCATTTTTACAATCATCTTTCTTATTATTATTTAAATATTAGTAGGTTAACATAATTTTGGTACTTGGTATACAATCTTCATGGGACGGTACTCTACTCACTCTCCATTACTTGTCTGTGATTTCTTGTACTTGCAAATTAGTATGTCAAGTTTTTGGTGCCGTTGCCAATGATGTATGTTACCAATATCAATAATAATTACCCTATTATTAATTTAAATACTTATTTTTCTATTATAAGAAGTTTTAAGTATTTTATGTAAAGAAGATCTCATAACGTTGGACCATTAATTTTTTATCCATAAATTGAAAGAACTTGCCGAAGAAATAATGGTACGAGTTGACTGTGAACAAGGAAGAAAAGCAAACATGGCTGACAAAGTAGAATTATAGGATTTATTAGTGCAAGAAGAACAGGTCTTGCAACATCAACTTAATCAAAGACCCCAACCTCTTGTTCGCACCATGCGAGATTATACAACTCATTCTCTTAATAAGGCCACTTCAAGTATCACCAGGCCTAGATGAAAGCTAACAATTTTGAGATCAAGCCTAAAATTATTCAAATGCTATCCACCTCAATTCAGTATGGAGGTTTGCTAGTAAAGATCCTAATGCCCATGTCGTAAATTTCTTAGAGATTTGTGATACTTTCAAGCAAAATGGAGTTTTTAAAGATGCCATAAGATTGAGACTATTTCCTTTCACTCTAAGGGATAAAGCTTGTTCTTGGTTCTTGGTTGTAATCATGCCCTGTTGGAAGTTTTACTACTTGGGAAGAATTAACCTGATTATTTTTGGCAAAATTCTTTCCATCTTCAAAGACAATAAAGCTTCAAAATGAGATAATGACTTTTGATCACCATGATCAAGATAGTTTGTATGAAGCTTGGGAGAGATTTAACGACTTATTGAGGAAGTTTCCACATCATAACTTACCTAGTGGTTGCCTTTTTTGTTACAAAATTTAGATATAAAGTGTGCAAAGATGGTAGGCCATTTCGCCATTTTATTGTCCAGAATTGGCCTCTCCTTAAGAAATTTCAAAGGGCTCTGGTCAACTATGACATGAGTGGTATAAGAGAATAAGTAGTGTTGTAGCTTAGCGCATACTCATGCTAGGGCCAAGCATAGCTGCTCAATTCTACCATACTTCAATTCAGTGGCCAACATACGCTTACTCCGATAGTGAACAACACTTTACTTGTGATAATTTGATGCTTCTTATGCTAACATTGCTCCTATGGCTTCTTTAGTCATTGAGAGATATATGAGAAGTGGTTTATCGAACCTCGAAGGCTGAAGAATTGGAGGACTAAGTAAGTATGTTTTGTTCTGATTAAAGGCTTTCTGGCATTCATCATCCCAAGCCTTAGGGGCATCTTTTCTCAGTTTCTAGAAGATTGGCCTACAAATATCTATTAATTAAGATAAGAATCGATTGATGTACTATATAAGCAGCATAAGAACCCACATATCTCCTTTTTTTTTATCTTAGGAGCCTACATTTCTAAAATGGATTTTGATTTGGTTGGATCAATATCAATCCCTCTCTTGGAGACCATGTAGCCTAGGAAGATGCTAGATGGTGCTCCCAAAAGACATTTGGCTGGGTTGAACTTCAGATTGTACTGACATAGTATAGAAAAAAACTGTTCTAGGGCAATTAGGTAACTAGGCCCATCCCTGGTGTGGACAACCATGTTATCAATATATAGCTCTATATTCTTATGCATCAAATCATGAAAGATTATGGTGGCCATCCTCTAGTAGTTAGCACCAACATTTTTAAGCTAAAAGGCATCATTCTATAGCAAAATGTACCTCATTCAGTGATAAATGAAGTCTTTGTCTGATCCGGTGGATTGATTGGTATCTGATTATATCCTGCATATAGATTTATTACTAAAATATAACTAGACTCGGCCATTTTGTTAACAAGTAGGTCAATGTGGGGAAATGGAAAATCATCTTTAAGACGAGCCTTATTCAAATCTCTGTAATCATTGCAAATTCTGAACTTGTCATCTTTCTTGGGAATCGACACTACGTTTGCCAACCATGTTGGACAGTTTATTGTATAGATAAAGTTATTTTCTAACATCTTGGCTGTCACTTCTTTAATATTGAGGAAATCTCTTATATTTGTCTTTAAAGTTTCTACATTATTGGTTTAACAGGATCATAGGTGGGGATCTTATGGTCTGCAATGTCAGGATCTATGCCGATCATATCACTTAAAGTCTAAGCAAAACAATATGAGAACTACTTAATGAGTTCTGACAACTCCTATTTACAATCACATTCATCCATAATAAATGTATGCTTTGGTTTATTTTTTGTGAAAGAATTATTTGTTCTTTTATTGCTTTTATTTCTTTTCTTTTTCATTTTCTATTTTGCTTGCAATTTCATTCAGATTGGAAAAAGCAAAGCAAGAAAACTGAAAATTTTCATTATTGATAAAAGTGCCATGGTTGACATCTACATTGACTTTAATAAAAATATCTCCTAGATTTGAAAGAGAAGATAAGGAAGACTCAGACGACTCTGAACTACTCTCTAAATTAGTTTCAGATTGTGACCTTGACTTAAGCTTGGATTCGATAAGTAGGGTGAACTGTTCTACACTTTCTTCCAAGTATCGATTCTAGAGGTGTGCTTGGATAGGTTGAATGAGGCTTGTGGGGTCTACTTTCACTTGATTGGTTATCATGCATAGGTTAAAAAGAGATACTTCCATATTATCCTTCCAGTGTGTTTCGAGCTTGAAAAGAGGCTCACGGTCTTCTATAGAGAGCGTGACATAAAAAAGATTTCAAAACTAGGAATTCGGATGTAACGCCCTGACTCCAACCAACAGAGGAATTGTCCGCTTTGGATCAAGCTGGATCCATCCCATGAATGTCAGTTTATCGAGGCATGATCATACTTATAATGCATGACAATTTTAAACAAAGCATTGAAAGCACAAATAATTAAAAAGTGTGTAATTTAGAGGGGAATCCGACTCTAGCCATATTTATGGAGGATTCTAGGTCATGTGAAATATTCCCCTAAATTTCAATCGATCAGTTTGGTCAGCTATCTAGGCTGAAATCCTAGATATGCCTTCGTACATCGTTTATATGAGGACCAGAGTGCATGAAGTTTTATCGTCGATTAGGATGATAGGATTTGAGGGTGTCACTCGTGGAGTGGACTTATAGGGTGTCGAACGGATTGAGCTTTAGGGTTGAAAACTAGTTTCATATTGGATGACAGACAAACCATGTTTAAAGCATTTTGAGTATTGAATGGACTGGGCTTTGGCAGTTATAAGACACTTGACAGACTGGTCTTAATTGTCAAAGTTTTGATTTTAAACATATACCTTTAGTCAAGGGGTTTGAAGGTCAAAGGGAGCAAGGGTGCAGTTGCAAAGCTCGACATTGAAAAATAATCGAGGAGGTCGATTCTTTCTCCAAAAATGCTAATGTAGGGCATGAGGACCCAAAATTAGGGGGGAGCAATCAGGTGGTTTGGTTTTCAGATCGAATCGAATCGGAAAATCAAAAATCAAAAACATTACTTTGAAACTATCCGATCCAAGCTAAAATTATTTTGGTAACCGAAGATGATCAACCATAATTTTCGATTTGGTTTGGTTCGGCTACCGAATATCTGAATTTATTTTTTTACTCATTTTAATTTTAAATATGTATAAAAATCTATAGCTCAATGTCCAATTTAGAAGCTATAAATTTTCTAATAAAATAGTTTCAATTATTGCTTTAAACTAAAATCCACAAACTAGGATAATAAATTAACATTATAAATCTATAAGCATTTGACAAATAATAAAAAATTAACAACTCAAAATCCACAAATTAAGTAAGTTAATAAATAAAGTATAGAAAAACAACAAATTAATAAGTAATTAAGTTCACACAATACAAGTGAATAATAACTCCAAGTTTGATCATTAAATTCGATCTAGTAAGCATGTGTCCATAATCTTGAAAGTTTACGAGTTCATCATTTCTCCAAACCTAAAGGTAAATTAATCTCGTTGATATAAATGAGTGAAGGCACTGCTCATGCAAGCAAAAAAAAAAAAAAAAATAAAAAAATACAAGAATTGAAAGCAAAAGGAAAAAAAAAAAAAAGTATAAGTACAGATTCAAAGAAAAAACTTCATTCAAACAAATAAAAAATAAATACAAGAATTCAAAGCAAAAAGAAAAAGAGAAAACGAAACTATGGATTCGAAGAAAAAGATAAAACAAAAAATTGAAAAGAAATGGTTAAAAAAAAATGAAAAAGAAAATAATAAATCAACGTTCAAACTTCAAAGCAAAATGCAGCCTTTAATTTGCGGTTAGGTTCGATTAACCGTAAATTTTTCGTACAAAATCAAATCAAACAAAAAATCCAAAATTATTTACAATTAAAAATAATAACTATTTTGAGACTGAAAAACCGAACTAAATAACCGAAATTAATTGGTTCTGTTCAGTTTTTCAATTTTTTCTGAATCCTGCTCACCCCTGTCTATTTCCATGTGGCAGCGAACATAGTCAAGAAGATCCGTGCATATCGTATGGTTTGTCTCAATTGTTTCTGCCCATTCACTTTGTTTTGAATGCTTATTTTAGGCAGAAAGAACAATTTGCAAGTGGGTTTGAATTCCTTTCATAAACAGCAACATGTGGTTTGCTTATTTAGTTTGAATTACAATATTATATATCACCAACTGATTTTAGGACCAGGCCAACTCTTTACTTTTAAAATTTTATAATTATTTATACAAAATTTAAAAATATGCTCAAAAATAATTTTATAATGAAAAATTAATAATGTAATTATAAATGTATTATTTTTTAATCATTCATCATATAATATTAATATATGATACTAATTTTTATATTATTCATTATCCAAACCAAGTATTGTATATTGTATATTCAACAAAATAATAGACATATCAAAATAGAAGTATGATAATTTAAACGTTACAATAATGCTTAAATTATTCATAAATTACACAAAATATAAAAATATTTATGTGCTAATTAAATTATATTTTTATTATTTTATTAAATAATTAATTAATTAGTTAACTATTAGTTATAAAATAAAAAATTTTGAACCTTTTATTTATTATGAAATTCTTTAAGAAAATGAAGTTAGAGGATTTTACGGTATGGTTCTTTAAAAGGAAAAAAAAAAAAAAAAGTTGTGGATACCAAATTTGATCCGACAACCTTTATGAAAAATCGTATGTCTTTACCGCCTTATTCATCTACTTTACAATTTAGAAAAAAACTTCTTGTATTAAAAATAAAAATAATAGGTTTGCTGCAAAAAAATAGAACATATCAGACCGAACCAGTAACCGGTTCACAAATTAACGGGTTCAATACCGGCACCCATCAATTTTTAAAATACTGAAAATGTAGAGTTGTATATCCCTACTGTAATATGAGATACGCTCTGAGGACGATGGTTTTTTCTTTTCATCTCATGGTTCTTTCAAAATTCATTTGAGAAAATCGAATCTGATGGGTTTTATTTATTTTATTTAATAAAATTAATTCTTTTACCAAACCCATTTAATCCTTATTAAAATAGTTCCCTTACTTTAGTGAGGATTTGGTTTGTTATGGAGTTGCTAACCTAACCAGGGAAAATTCTTGAATTGACCAATTTTTTGAAATCGATTTATCCTGTTTTCACCAGAGATGAGTTCGGGAGTTGAGTACGAAAATGAAAAGATATTAAACACCCATTTCATCTTATTTAAATTGGTCTTTTAGTTGTCCATATGTTTACAATTTATTAATAATGTGATTAACTAAGATTAAGGTGTAAAATATTTTTATGCATTTTTTAGAAAACATGTCAGACATACAAATTACCAAAAATATTACATACACAAAACGTGAAATAAACATCCACAAAGGAGGGAGAAAAAAGAATTACAACCCTTTTTTCTAAAAATATACATTCTACACATTTATCCCTTACATATTCTCAATCTCTTTAAATTGATACAAGTTCATAGACTAAAAATAATAATTATTACAAACCATTAATAGTAATAAAAACAAGATGAAGATAAAAATTATCACAAACTGATAAAATAAGGATCCTTATGGATCCATAAATTACACAAATATTACATCTTATTCTAAACTTACAAATCAACAATAAAATTTTCACACACATAAATCAATAGTAGAATCATAACACAAATAATCGCACAATATATATAATTATGATGCATGTAACTATTAAAATAAAAAGAAGATAAAGGTATTAGATAAAAAATAAAATGAATTGCAAGAAAATAAATATTGGACAACTAAATCAATAACAATAATAAAAATAAAACGGTAGAAAAATAAAAAAAATTGACAGAAACTTAAATTGCATAATAAGTATTATATAATTATATTAATATATAATATAGAATGGAAATTAGAAAGTGCATAAAATAAATGTTAGTAGATATAACAATCATAACAAAGTTTCAAGCAACAAAGTTATAATTATTGGCGTACTCATCCAAATCAAAAAATTAATTTTTCTTCAAAGGCACCTACTTCGAGCTCGGAATCTAGGCACGATTTGAGTCTTAAAATTATTTGGCTTCTGAGATAATGATCCTACACCACTAGAAGTGACTCACATCTCATTTCATAGAGATTAGACATCATAAACATCAGAAAATAAAAAATAATCAAAAAATAAAAAATCAGTAGATTTCTAGGCTCAAATGGCATGAGCCATTTGCCAAATGGCTTGTGCCGTTTCATTCTAGAAAGCCATAGATTTTTTGCAAAATTAAGTTTTTGTAGGTTTCTCTCATAAATAACTCAATTTTTGATAGTTTAACACTAAAATGAACTACAAATAAGTAAAAGACCAAGTTCAGACTTACTTTACTTTGAAGCAAAACGCTTGATTTGCTTGAAAATGATGAAGAACACCCTTTGATCTTTAACTCTTGATGATCTAAGTTTATATAGTTGATTCACATTTTTGGAAGTGTTTGGTGGCAAAGTTCACTCAGATTTTACTAGAAAGCACTCTCCCATGAAGAAAAAGCATTAAGATTATTTGGATTTAAGTTGAAAATGGTTTGAGAACTGATTTTGGTGGAGTTTTCCTAAGCTCTTAAAGCTTCTTCTCCTCTCAAAATTTTGCAACCACAAAATTTTCCAACCTCTAATCTTTAACCTGAGCCCACTATTTATAGGAAAATGGGAAAAATTGGCACTATTTGGCGCTTAGGTGGCTAGTGGGCCCCATTGATGGGTCACATTTAAATGAGTTGGGTTTTCATTTTTCACGAAATGAGCTTGAGTGGTGTGCATAGCAATGTAGAGCATGAAAATGTACCTTGGGAGAACTCGTGATGCTTTGCCCTGTTTCGGTCCAAAACTGAAAAACATGAAAATGGCTTGATGGATTTAGTTTCTTAAATTCAGATCATTGGTGTGGGAATCGGATTCATTAGATGTCTCAAACTTATTTTATCACTAGACGATTATCATCACTGAGTTGTTTTAGGGGCAAAAATTAAGCATCTACAATTCTCCTCCACTTTGATAATATTTTACTTTTCAAGCAAAGTGTTATTAAAGTATAAAGTAGATGCATAAGTAATAAAATAACTACATGGTATGCATTCCTCAAATGACTTGACTGTTTGCTATGTGCTAGCTTTGTTGGGGGTTTCTGAAATCCTCCCTTTAGAAGGTTGTCCTTTTGGATGGTTGAAAGCGGAATGAGATGCGCAGCACAGACGACTTCAGGGTTGTTCCACTTTGGACATCTTCAACGGATGAATGGATATGACACTTTGGTTGACTTGATTTTTGAAAGGCTCCTTTCGAGAGGTGTTATCCTTCTGAATGGTGGAAAGCGAAATGAGATGCGCCACACAGATAGTTTCAGGGTTACGCCATTTTTGATGACTTTAATGAATGAATGTATGTGACACTTTGGTTTATCTAATTTCTAAAATGCTCCCTTCATGAGGTTGTCCTTCTAGACGATGGAAAGTGTAATGAGATGTGCCACACGGACGGCTTCAGGGGTGCGTCACTTCAGACGACTTTAATGGATGAGTGGATATGACACTTCGATTGACGTGGCTTCTGAAATGCTCCTTTTAGGAGGTTGTCCTTCCATACGGTGGAAAGCGATATGAGATGCGCCACACGGACAGCTTCAAGGGTGTTCCACTTTAGACAACTTTAATGGATGAGTGGATACGACACTTCAATTGACCCGACTTCTAAAATGCTCCCTTCTAGAGGTTGTCCTTTTGGACAGTGGAAAGCGGGATGAGACGCACCACACGGACAACTTCAGGGGTGTGTCACTTCAAGCGACACTCAATGGATGAATGGATAAGACACTTTGGTCAACCCAGTTTCTGAAATGCTCCTTTTGGGAGGTTGCCCTTTTGGACGGTGGAAAGCAAAATGAGATGCGCCACATGGACAACTTTAAGGGTGTGCCACTTCAGACGACTTCAATGGATGAATGGATGTAGTGCTTCAATCGACATGACTTAACCAGAGAGCTCCATTTTGAAAGGTATGCCATATGGGACAACTTAACTAGAATGCTCCACTTCGGGGGTGCACCACACGAGACTTCTTAATTAAAATGCTCCACTTTAGGATGTGTGCCACATGGAAGGACTTTAACTAGAATGGTCCCTTTGAAAGGTGTATCACATGGGACGACTTAACTAGAATGCTCAACTTTGGGAGGTGCACCACACGGGACGACTTAATTAGAATGCTCCATTTCGAGAGGTGCCCCACATGGGCACCACACTGAACGACTTAACTAGAATGCTCAATTTCGAAAGGTGCACCACACAAGACTACTTCACAAGGATTGGCTTTGCTGGGGAAATTATCCCTTTGGTTGGTGAAAGAGCATGTTGGCCCAACTTGGGAATTTCTGCTAAATAATTCTTGCAATAGAGAAAAGAAGGCTCTTTGACTAATCATGATTAGAAATTCCATGATTAAGCCCGGAGAAGTGCGCATGTGGCATGTGACCATACATACAAATGCATAAATCCACTAGGATTCAAGTGTATGTGCCCGTGTGTGATTGCATATGAATCTATTGGAAATTATGCCATAGCACATAAAACGTGGAATCCATAGGGAAAATTTATTGTGCATTGTATGTACATGCATTTCGTTTCTATTGGGGAATTTTATAAATTTACTAAAAATAGTGTCATATGCAAAACTAGGCAATTCACTAGAGAATCTATCCCTATTGGAGAATTTGTCTCCACCAGGGAATTTATATCTGTTGGGGATTTATTTCTGTTAGGGATTTTTATGGATATTCATGCGTGCGTGTGTGTGTGAGTTGGATAACTTGAGGACCTACGTGTCTTGTAAATGTGCATTTGTGATGTCTTCACTTGGAATTTCATGAAGCTGCATGTGTTTGTATGTGTATTTAAAAATCATGTCGCAACACATAAAATGAAGTAACTCATTAGGGATTGTTATCAAACATCGTGTGTGCATTCTTGCAAATTTATTAAAAAGTGTGTTGTAGCACGCAAACGAGCCAACTCACTGGGGAACTTTGCACACTTTGTTTGAGGAATATATTTAAGTTACACGTGTTTACGTGTGAGTTTGATAACCATGTGAACTTTGGTGTTCATGTGAGTGTTTTTGAAAATTGTACCACGACACATAAAATGAGGCCACTTAATTGCCTCACATGATTTTGTGTGTGTGTGCATTCATGCAAATTCGTATGAATTTATTCACTTGATTGTGTCTATGTGTGTGAAAACTATGTCATGTCACATAAAGCCAAGAAAGCTTACTTGTAGCCAATGATGTGTAGATCGCTCCTTTTGGATGGTGCTTAGGGGGACTTCGAAAACCTACTTCAGGGCTTTTATGGCTTAATTGACCAGCCTTAGGGGACTTACAGCGTGCCAATTGGGACAACTTAATTTACTAGCCTTAGGGGAGTTACGATGAGCCAGTCAGGAGGATTTAATTGACCAGCCTCAAGGGACTTATGACGCACCACTCGGGATGGCTTGATTGAAGAGCCTCAATGGACTTACGGTGTGCCACTCGAGATAGCTTAATTGAACAGCCTTAGGTGACTTACGATACGTCACTCGGGTCGACTTAAATGACCAACCTCAAGGGACTTACAATGCTCCACTAGGGATGGCTTAAATGACCAGTCCTAGGGGACTTACAGCACACCGCTCGGGATGGCTTAATTGACTAGTTTCGGGGGACTTACGATGTGCCACTTGAGAAGACTTAATTGACTAGCCATAGGGGACTTACGACGCACAACTCAGGACAAATTAATTGACCAGCCTCAAGGGACTTATGGCACCCCATTTGGGACAACTTAAATGACCAGCCTCAGGGATTTACGACACGTCACTTTGGACGGCTTTAATTTGGAATTTCTACCTAGGGAGGTACTTGTGAAATAATCCTTGCAACACAGGGAGAAAGGCTTTACTAGCCTGTGACTAAAAGTGATGCCCTTGCATCAGCAGTGAGTTAAGATGAAATGATAGCTAAACATACGAGTTGGGCTGCAACTATTATGCTGAAAATCTTAAACTAGGCTCAAAATATCGATAGGCTTCACTTTTATTTCATGGCTAGCTGTGTGGCCGGTGCCTATGAGGTCTTGGTTCACAACCCATAATTGAGAGAGGCTCCTTTATTTGGTGCTTGCTATGACTATCATGGGAAGGCAGCTTGGTTCATACTCCCGAGTATTTTATCGCTTCTTTTATTAGGTTTTTCCCCT
Source organism: Jatropha podagrica (assembly GCA_947857235.1). Classification (NCBI taxonomy): domain Eukaryota; kingdom Viridiplantae; phylum Streptophyta; class Magnoliopsida; order Malpighiales; family Euphorbiaceae; genus Jatropha; species Jatropha podagrica. The sequence continues at coordinate 3,922 of CANUEP010036174.1, read as the reverse complement.
ATCATTGTTTGAAGTTCCTTTTATAGGGTTTTCTCCAATTCATTCTTTTGATTCCTCTTATTGTGGCCTTTGCCCAAGTTTATTCTAAACTGCATTTTGTTATGGGCTTTCCCCTAGTTTATTCTTCAACTGACTCTTGTCTTGGGCTTTGGTCCAGTAATTTTGAATTGCCTCTCATTGTGGGCTTTGCTTTGGTTATTTTTTTATTTCTTTTTTATTATGGGTTTGCCCAAATTTACTCTTCTATTATTTCTTATAGCGGGCTTGCCTCCACTTTGTCCTTTAAAGCTAATTGTAGTGTGTTGTAAACCCACTGTATTTTCGACAATCCGGGTAGCCAGCTTGGGGAAAAAACAACAAGAACGATGGTCGTGGAAGCAACTATTGAAGATACCCTTGGTCTTATAAATTTTAAAATAAAGACACCACAAGGGAATTTATGCATGATATGCAAATCTAATGCAAGATCTTATAATGCAGTGAGCTCATATGGTTCATCAATTTAAAGATCGGAAGGTTAATTCTGATCTTGTGTCTGGCCAAGGTAGAAAGACAAATAGTCGGGCTTCCGAGAGAGCTCAACAACAATTTTAATGACCCCCCAATGATAAATTTAAACCTTTGCCATCTGATTTTTCTTTGACACACTGAATGAGGAGTTCATCATCATTTTGGCAAGAGATCAATTATCAATGAGATTACCATGGTGCCTCAATGGATATTGATCCCCTTCATTTACCATTTCTTCCCTGACATCCCATCAGATGGGATGAGAGTAGGCATTTTGTCATTGTTATTTTCATCAAAGCGAGAATGGAGTTTGGATCATTACTTTCATGTCGGTTGCCACTTGTCTCCTTCATCATGAGCTAGTGCTTTGCGCAAATATGGAGTGACTGTGCTCCATTTCCAGTTATTCTCCCTTCAGCTCGACTAGGAGAATCTTCTCAGAATTTGACACAGATCTTGATCTGATGGGGACCCCCCCCTTTCTCGTTAGGTAATTATATCACTAGTCAATCTCATATGCTCTAATTTTTGCCTAAGTTGCTTTTCAAGTAAGAAGTTCAAGATGATAGGGTCACCATCAGGCCAATTGTTACGAGTCACTGTACTGTTGCTCGTTATTGGAGATGCATCTTTGAAGATTTGGTAGAGGAACAGGCAACCATTTCCAGAGTATCACTATTGTAAGTAATAGATGGATCCACTCATGGTTTGTATAGCATATCACTATATTTTCCTATATGCTCTGCATGCCCAGCGCAGGTTAATAATGGCTACGACCTATTATTTGAGTCATCTATCTTGGAGATATGACTTCGTCAATTTGCTTCGTACTATACTCACTTTAGAGGAGGCTTGATTACCCAGAGATTCTTATCTAGCTTTATTTCCATTTGACAAAAAGCTGATGCTCCAAGTTCGTGCTATTGCTATACTGGGTGTTTATTTCTTGATAAGCCTATATGGATGTCTATCTTACCTTTCTACTCTTCAATTTTATGCACTAATCAAGATATTAATGATAAAATGATGCAAAAAGTGCTATGCATAATGATTTTGCTTGAAATGTTTGAAATATTTCCTTTTGCTCCACATCAACAATGTAAATTCACATCATTTGCATAATGGTAGAAACTTAACACAATAAACTTTAAAGTTAATACAAACACAAAGGTTGAACTTAATCGATTGGGCTTTGCTATAGACGTTTCATCTTAAGCATAAAACTTCTTCAACCTACCTAGGTTGACCAAACTTGTGAGCTTATTGCCTTCTAGATCTGACAACTTCATTACACCTATTGAGAACATTTTCTTGATTACGAATGGACCTCCCTAATCAAGCTTTATTTTGTCTTCTGGGTTATGAATGTTCGGCTTTACTTAAGATGCAAATCTCCTTCTCTCAATAACATTCACTCTTGTATTGAAGTGTTTATCCACTCTCCTTTTATACAGTTATTCCATTAATCTAGCATTAAGCCTCTTTCTGTCCAGGAGCAGCTAACTCTTGATAAAGGTTTTCAGCCCATTAACATTCTGGCATTCTGGATGCCATTACAAGTGTAACACCCGTTGCCCAATCCCAGATGATTAGACGACGAACGCCACATTCGGTGCCGGAGCACCATCTTATCTTACTTAATAATTCCAGATCATATATTAGAAGTGACTAAGTTTTCATGGGGAAGCAAGTAATATTTTTTTAAAACAAGATTTAAGGAAATTCCTACGAAAAATTTGCAAAAGTTTTCCTTAAAAATCAATTTGCCACACAAAGAAAACAGATACACTTCCAATATTCATTCCTCCAGACCTCAAAATTCCAAATCAACACAATAAGTCACAGCACTTCTAAATACTCACATCAATCAACTTAGGTTCTAACATATTATATTACCATTCATTCAAAGAATTAATTACTATTAACTATACACACCAAATTCACATAAAGATATTACATCTTAATTAACCAGAAATCTCATTAAATTACAAACTATATATATAACCTCAATCTTTTACAATATTTTTATACATGCCATAGTTACATCTCAAAATATATCCTACCCTAAAACATAGTTTCTTCTCCGATGCTATGCCTCCGATTTTCAGGTAGCATCTGCCGCTCACAACCTGCGCATGATGAAAATCAACGTGCTGAGTGGAAGACTCAGTGCTGCTAGATAACTTAATAAATAAATAAAAGAGGTTGCCTAAGCAACAAACTTATTACATAACTTAAAAATACTTAATTCAAATACAAAATACCAAAAGTGTACAAATAATATATTCTGGAAATCATAAGTACGTTCGTTCTTAAGCATAAAATCATAGTTTGACAAATATAAGGAAATTTCTATAAATAACAATACATTTCCATTTTTCTCTTGTAACAAAACATGATTTATTTTTAGTTAAGGGCTTATACGTATATTGAGAGAAATATAATAAGATTAGATTTTAGAGATATCAGAGACAAAGATGCGGCCTGTGAAAGCACCACCAAAGACAGAGATGTGGCTTGTGAAAGCGCCACCAAAGCAGAGATGTGACCTGTGAAAACACCACCAGAGTATAATAAGCACGTTCGCTTATTCATAAGGTTTGATAAGCCTAACATATGATCATAGTTCATAATATAACAGAAGGCTGATAGCCGAGCATGCTCATATTATAGAGTAAATCTCATCTTATCATATTTCAACCATGCATACTTGAGCCCAAACCAAATCCATTTCATCCTAAATCATCATATTTCTTATAAATCAATTCAAATAAAATATCCCATAACTTTTCATCTTCTTCACAAAATTTCATAAACTTAAAACTTGTAAATATTACCATATTCTCCCTTTTTCATACTTAATAAGTTTCAAGTGGACAAATTCAAAACATATATACTTAATATAGTATAAAAGTACTTAAATCAAGTTTTTAAGGAATGAAAACATGCCTTACCACCTTAGGGTGATTCGGCCTCTTTAGGCCATCAAAAGGGAAAGGGTTTCCCTTCCCTCAAGCACCATATTTCAAGTTAAAAATACTTAGTTAAAACATTAAAAACCTTTACTTAACACATTTGGTCTTACAAACTTATTTTTACACATTTCAAGCTTTCTTTAAGTCTTGAAAAATTCTCAAACATTTGTATTCAAGAAAGAGGTTTAAACCATCATTAAATTATTTATTAACAAACTCATTTTAAATTAAAATCAGACATAGAAATCAAAGAAAACTCGGTGTCCTTCACCACTCTTGTAAATGAAAGGGAAAATGCTTTCTTTACATAATAACCACAATTACTTGAAGAAAAACCATTCAAAAACACATTAACATCAAAGAAAATCAAAAGCAAGAAACAAAACAAAAGGGCCTTCCTCTTAGGGATGTTCGGCCAATGTTAGGTGAAGTGGAGA
>CANUEP010036129.1:0-14129 GCA_947857235.1 Jatropha podagrica | reverse complement strand
TATATATATATATATATAATAAAAGTACGAATGGGGGAGGGGAACATTTAATTTCGAAAATGCCCCTACATATTTTAATTGATAAAAAATATTATTAAGGACAATTTAATCTTAATAGTTAAGTTGGGACCACATTGTATTTATTTTTCTATTCTAATTATTATTAGTATAATTTTAATCTAATCATATTCTAATTAAAAATTTATTCTTTGATACGATTCTAATTATCTATCTATAATCTATAATATATATATATATATATATATATATATATATAAGTACGAATGGAGGAGCATTTGGTGTCCAAAATGACCCTACGTATTCTAATTAATAAAAATATTATTAAGGGATAATTTATTCTTAGTAGCTAAGTTGAGACCATATTGTGTTTATTTTTCTTTTCTAATTATTATTATAATTTTAATATAATTAGGAATTTCTTCTTTAATACGATTCTAATTAGAAATTTATTTTATCATACCACTATATATAGATGTTTAGTTTTGATTATTTTTCGCTATCAATAATTTGTTGCTTTTGCTATTTTAAATTTAAATTATTAAGTTTGCGATCATATTTTCTTTTTGTGATAAGTATTAACTCTCTTTATTTATAAATTAATAGAATAGTTGTTATTTATATTTATTATAATTTAGTATCTTTATATCTCTTTATTTCTTTTTAAAGTTATAAATTAGAAAGTATACACAAAATATTTTTCTTCCCGCCTTATGAAACCAAGATGGACCTGAGTCCTCCTATCTGCTGACTAGAGCTCTAGGAGACACTCGGACTTCTTGATGCTTTGCATTATGATATAATAAATCATAAGCAAAACAATTATATCAGCGGTCGTACATAAGAATCACACAATACCTAATCCAGTCACATAATATATAATCCTTCAATCAAATAATCTCAATATTGCTTCTAATAGAAGTTGGAGAAATTAGAACTTGTTATAAAATTGAATTTAGTAATCCTTATTATTATATTTTTTGTATTATTATTTTTACAGCATATGATTAAATATCTTTTTTAGTTATCGTTACGATGTTACACTTGTGGTGATATTGAAAATATTCAAATTATTAAGAATGATATTTATTTCAAATATTTTATATAATATTAGTGATTGGTTGTTGTAATATTTTTAATTAGATATATAATGTCTATAAATAGTTTTGTAATGTCTTTTAATTTATTTTATAGGTATAATGTCATTTTCAGTATAGTTGATACATGTAATAAATCTTTGAAATAACAAAAAAAATTATATAACGAGTATAAATAATGGGTATCTACGTGCAATGCACGTTCTAGAAAACTAGTATATATAAAAGTGGGAATGAAAGAGAGAATAATGGCATTATCTATATTAACCTTAGTGAAATTTTAAAAATCTTAAAATAGCCTTAGTCGTGGTCTAACTCGAAAATTATATTTTATATTAATAGGATTTAGATAAGTGGTTTGAAATGTTAGTTAGAAAAAAAAATTATAATTTTATTCTTTGATTGGATATAATTTTTAAAAATTATTTTTCAAATAAATACAGGTAAATAATAATAAAAAAGAAAAATATACTCTTTCTTAAAATTGAGGGTTTATATTGGGAGAATAAAACGTTTATTTTATGTAATTTTTTTATTAATTAATTAACTTATTTATTTATTTTAAATTTATAATTTAAAAAAATAGAGAAATAAAATTAGATCATAGCATTACTTACTTTTTAATTTTCATTTATTGACTTAGCTCTATTTTTCTTTTGTCTATCAACATCAAATTTCATTAAATTACAACATTTTTAGTTAAAGAAGGGGTTTATTTTTTATTATATGTATAGTTCTAAAAATAGTTTATTTTTAATAATAATTTTCAAATTTTTTTTCATTATTAAATTAATTTGTAACTATTGTCAATTTAATTTAGTAAAAAGATTTATATCTCCTTTGCAATAAGTACATGACCTCTTGATATTTAAATATTTTTAATTTTCTTAATATTTTTTTATTATATTTTAAATATATTTGAATCGAAAGAAAATAATGTTTCTAAAGCTAAAAAAAAACTAAAACTAAAACTATATATTTCTATTTTGGCTCGCTTTTTGGTGTTTTAAGAACTTTTGTGTGTGTGCATATATTCCTTTCCCTAATGCATGAGTGAGTAATACAGTTATTATCGCAAAAATAATTACCACCATTAATTCAGATCATTTGCTATTTTTTTTGTCCAGTAGTAAAAAATAATTTATTATTATTTTTTATTATAGTTGTACGTAGATATTGATTTAGGATTGAGAGTAGGAGGTTAAAGATAAAATGATGAGTTAATTTTCGTTTTACACACTTACTAAAGTTTTAAGAATTTACATTTATAAATTAGAAACTAAATGATAATTAGGTATAGCGATTGAGTTGAATTTTATTTTGAGACTACTTTATTATAAAAAATTAAATTAAGTATATAGATAACTCAGGACAAAGTTCAATATAAATTAAGTAATTGTATTTATTTTAATCTAAATAAAAACTCATACTTTTATATTATATAGATAAAAAAAATTAAAAGAGTATAAATACATAATAAGCATAGTTAACATGTAACGCATGTCATAAAAAAGACTAATATATATAAAATTTGAAATCCCTATACATACACAAAAATTATGATTTATAATATTATAATTTGAATATGAAATTTACATGGATAATTTCTTGCATTGAAGTACTTGAAACTAAAAATAATAATAAAAAATATTATCTTGACAAGTATTAAACTTACAATCCAAAAATAATTTAAATATTTGTTAATAAAATATAAAATAAAAAGGAGGAATAAAAGAGAAAAGAAAATGCAAGCATACCAAAGGAGTGACGAAGAAGACATATGTAGTAAAAATAGCTTATGAATTATGGTTTCAACTTTAGCAAACAATAAAAATTACATTGTTAATCCGTTTGTAGACTCTCCACCACATAAGAAAAATCTATTTGTGTTCTAACTTTAAAAATGGAGAAAAATTTTATTTTTTACACGTTTGTAGAATCCTTTATCAACTCTTAGCGACAGAAAAATAATGAAATAAAATTTATTAATTAATAAAAATATTATAATTAAGAAAAGTAATAATCAATCTAATTAAATTATTATATAATTTTAATACATAAATAAAATTAAAATTTCTCTAATTAGATGGTCCATCTCTTTAAGGTATTTCATGATAATGCTATTCAAGAGGAAAAGCTTGTAAGCTTTTAAGATTATAATTATTCACGATTACTAAACAATTACAGTTAATTTATAAATCTAAATTATAAAAATTATAAAAATTATTTTATTAATTTATAGATGGAGAGAGTTAAAATTATACTTATTGCAAGAAAAAGATATGATTGAAAGCTCAATAATTTTAAATTAGCAAAAGTTCAATGTAACAATTCTCAACAGTCAAAAGTAACGAATTTTGTTAGCTAAAAATAATTAAAACTAAATATATATATAGTGGTATGATAGGACAAATTTCTAATTAGAATATAATTAAATTTATAACATTAATATAATAAAAATAATAAATTGATATCATAATTAGAATAGGATTAATAATAATATTTTTATCAATTTATAAACTTATTAAGGGCGTTTTAGGAACCTGATGTGTCCCTCATTCATACTTTTATATATACTAATTTTTTTTATTACGTGTGTAATATTGACAATGCTCGTTATATTTTTATTTTTTATATTTTTTATAATTTTTTATCTATATAATATTAAAACATAAATTTTTATTTAGATTAAAATAAATATAATTTGTTAACTTTTATTAAACTTTGTCTTATAAGCTATTTGCAATATTATTTCTTATGTACTTGATCTTATTTTTATACTATGAAGTGGTACATAATAAAATTTAATTCAATCATTATATCTAATCCTTCAGTTTTTAATTAATAAATATAATTTTTAAAATCATGATAAGTGCTCCAAAAGAAAATCAAGTTATCACTCGATCCTCAACCCTTGTCGTCAATTTCAAATTAATATCTATATATAGCAATAATGAAAAATAATAATAAATTTTTTATTATTAGGTAAAAGAAAAGAAATGAGAAGATGATATGAATTAATAATAGTAATCTTTTTAACTATAGTGATAGTATTATTTACCCAGTGCATTAGAGAAAAAAATATATGAATATACACAAACTCTTGAAACCTGCAAAATGACAAAAAATAGAAATATACAATTCTATTTTTTTTAATTTCATAAACATTATTTTTTTTAGGTAAAACATATTTAGGATATAAAAGAAGAAATATGAAGAAAATTAAAAATATTTAATTAGGAGGTCACCTTTTTATTGTAAGAGATATAAATCTCTTACTAAATTAAAATGATAGTGGTTACAAATTAATTTAATAACGAAAGAAAATAAAAAATAAAAAATTAAACTTTTTAAGAACTCAACATATTAACACGAAGTAAATTATATTAAAAAATAAATAAATTCAATTATTTTATTTTTCTATTATTTTAAATTATAAATTTAAAATTAATTAATTAATTAATTAAGTAAGAAAAATAAGATTACATAAAAGAAATGCTATATCCTCTCTAAACAAATCCACAATTTTTCCTACAATTATATAAAAAAAGAAAAATATACTTTTTTTATTATATTTATTTAAAAATAATTTTTAAAAATTATATCCAATCAAATATTAAAATGTAATTTTTCTTTTTTCTGTCTTAACCATAGTCATTATGAGCGGGAGAAAAATATTGAACCACTTATCCAAATACTTATTGTAAAAATCTAATTTTTAAATTAATTTACTACTAAGGCTAGTTTAGGATAGTCAAAATTCATTAGGGTAACATTGAAAATTTTATTATTCTCTCCCTATTTCTTTATTTATATATAATATAGATTATAGATTTTTTTTTATAAAATAAGAGTGTCTTTTACCTTTAAAAAGTAAAAATAAAAATCATAATTTTTTAAAATTATTTTTTAATTAATTTACTATATTTTTAGTTTGTATGTAAGAAATAGCAAGTAGAATATGGAAAAATAATTATTTCGTCCCAAAATTTTATAAAATTAATTAATACATTCTTACATTTTTATATATTAGGTATTTAGTGTTTGAAATTGGATTCGGTGTCATTAATTAGTCCTCATCTAATTTTAATGATGGTTGATGTTAAAATGCTTAGTAAAAGACTAAAATATCCTTATAATAACACAAAAATGAAAACCACTGCCACTCTTCTTCTCCTTCATCTCCATTTTTGCGACTCTACTGTACAAACTAAAAATAAATAAATAAATAAATTCTCTTCACTTGCTAAAACCTCAAAGACCCAAAACACTTCTTGATTACCTAGTTAAAAACCTTAAGATCATTGAAACACAAATAATCTCTTATCGCCTCTCTCATTACAAAGCCATTGAAAATTCTAGATCTGTGGTTCACTTTCTCCTATTCTCATATCCAATCTGTTATTTATACATATCCTCAAGTTCTCTTTGCTAATGTTGAAAGGTCCTTAAAACTAAAAATTAAGCTTTCTCAAGATATGAGTCTTGTGGGTAACAATATGGGGAAGTTCATTTCCAAGCATTTTACACTCTAAGCCGAGTATTTCCTTTTGATTGGCATAGGAAACCTCAGAGATATAAACACAATCAATCTATCCATCTTCCAAGTCTTTATCGGTGTAAAAATTGCTTGGTTGCTGTGATTATATTTGTTTTTGGAATTTACAGGTTATGGGTAAAGAACAAACTGAAAGATGAAAGGAGATTGAAATCAAATTGTTTCTTTTTTTTTTTTTTGTTGAGTCATAATTATAAATTCTTAGCTCTTCTTGATATGATAAAAATCTTTATAGGCAACATATTTCATCATTTGGGTAATTTCTGTTGACAGACAGTAACAGGATTGTGGGATTTTGATAGAGTACGCGTCGACGGCAATGGTGGTGGGATTGTGGTGGAGGCTGCGGTGAAATTATGGATAGTGGATAGCAGGTCATTTTAAAATCTCTCTCCTCCCTCTTGTGTTTAGCTTCATTTAATGGAAAAAACAGTTTATTTCAAACAGAAGAATCAGTTAAAATGACAGTTAAATATAAAAGATTAAATGTCTAATATATAAAATACGAAAACGAAATAATTAATTTTATAATTAATTTTTTAAAACTTCAAACACGAAATAATTGTTTTCCTGTGAAATATGTAATTATTAAATAAAAATATTAATAATTTGGTATAATTTGTGTATTGTATTGGACATGGTTGTGCGTGTTTGGATGAGGGCGCAGAGTAGTGAAGTTGCATGTGACACACGTAGCATATAGAAGTTGCAACTCCTGCAGCCACGTCAACTTCATTCTATGAAACGTGTCTTCATTTCATATTCACCATTCTTCATTTCTTCTTCTCAAAAGCTATATAAATAGTATGGCGGCAACATCAAAGAGATAGAATTGGCTGCAGAATTAAAAGGTCTAACGGGACAAGAAAACGTTAGCAGCAGAAAACGCAACAATGTCCGGAGCACAAGGAGCGCAGCCGAAAGGGTCGAAGACAGCGACGACATATGAATCAGTGGAGGGAGGAGAGAATAGGACGAAAACGGAGCTGCGTTCAAGGGAGGATCAAGGAATGATACAGGTTGACAAACTACAGGAAAAGGTTCCTGATGCTATTGGGAAAGGTGGCCCTGTTTTTGGCGCCGGTAAAGATGAAGACAAGAAGGATTTGGGAGTTACTGGTACTGGTCCTGCGTCCTGACTCCTGAAGCAAACCATCTTTTCTTCTCCTTTTTCCTGTGTATATTATGAAAAGACCTTACCTTGTGCTAATAATGAGATAAGGTAAATACATGCATAATAAGATAAGCTTTCTAGTTTTGGTTGTCACATTTGTTTTTAAAATAAATTTAGGGTCTGTTTGTTAATATTACGTGTTAGCAGTGGTTAATTATTTTATCAGTGGTTAACTGTTTTAGTAGCTAGAAGATATTGGGTCTGTTCGATAAACTTAGTTATTTCGGCAAACTTAGTTATTATGGTTGTTGTTAACAGTTTTAGTAGCGTTTTAACTATTAGTTATTTTAATAATATTTAGCTATTAGCTGTTTGAATAACATTTAATTATTAGTTGTTTAAACATACGTTTCATAAAATGTAAAAGTTATAAAATGTAAAAGTTAAATGTTATATGAATTAGCTTATGGTAAAATGTTATTTTAACTTTTAAAAGTTAACGTAAATTCTATAAATTAATGTAAATTTTATGTAACTGAATAATTTTTTTAATATTTTGATAGAGTAAAACATTAAAAATTATTTAAAAAATTATTGCTGAAAATTCTATAAATTAATGTAAATTTTATGTAACTGAATAATTTTTTAAATGTTGTTTAATATTTTGACGGAGCAAAATATTAAAAGTTATTTAAAAAATTATTGCTGAACACAGCCCTTAGCGGCTAACTATTAGCTATTTAAATAGTGGTTGAAAGTAAAAATATTTGATAAACATAACTGGTTGATAAACATAACGTTATTATTTAAATAGCGGCTACTCTTTGATTAAAATATAATTAATTTATTTTTATTTTTTTAAAAATAGATTAAAACACTTTTATATTTTACTTTGGTAAGACTATTTAATGTTCGCACTTTTTCGATTATCTTATAAAATAATAAAAAATATATTTTTCATTTTAAAAAATATAGGAATGATCTAGTTATATTTTTAAATTGTATTATAATATTTTTAATATAATATTTTAATATTTCTCATTTGATTTTGGTGTTTTCTTATTGACTTAAACAAAAAGATGTGAAAAAGTAGATAAAAGGATTAGTAGTATAACAGAAATATAAAAATAAATTGATATATTTTAAAAAAGATGGAGACATTTCGCAAATCACAAGAATATTATTATAATTTTTTGAAAAAAAAAAAAATTGAACTCTTATCTATTAACGTAGGGATTCATAAAATTCAATCTTTCTGTGAGAATAATAACGCCGATGGCAAATACTCGATAAATTTGGGCTGTTGTTTTACCTGTTTTTCCTATTAAATTTAAATTTTTAAAATACTGTTTGACCACGCGTCATTGAAAGATCGATAATATGTTTTCGAGATGCTCAATATGGTTGTTATATTATTATACAATCATCCTTTTTTTAGGTGTATGAAACAATTAAAGTATCTACATGGACCATGCTTTTTCTTTTTAACTATTGAAAAGGAGAGATTCGAATTTAAATTTATTATCAGGTAATAAATATATTTATTATATACAACATTGACTATGCAAGTGAAAACAAATAAAAGGATAGACTTCGAAAACAAACAAAATGATAAAATAAGGATAGAATAGGAAGGAAAAATTTTAAAAAATTTTTAATTTTATCGATTTGATTCATAAAGACTAAATAAATAAAGTAGAACAAATTTTAAAAAATATATAAATATATTGATTTGGTTCGATGGCTAAAATAAATTTTAAAAAATTTTTAATTTTATTAGATTGATTCATAAGTAGAATTATGAATCCAATCTAGATAAATATCTTTCTTATGATAGATCGTGATATAAAAACATGATTCACATGAAAATCAAATGGGTTAAGGATAGCCTAAATGAGTTGGTGCCAACATGTCATGGGTATTGGATTTTTTAATTCGCAAGATAGAGATGCTTAAAGGGAAATTGGAAGATGTGATGAACAAATATGAAAAATGTATCCTGGAAAACAATGGACACATACATAACCTGGAAACTCTCTGGCATCATTTTAAAATTGATTCTTACTTATTTATTAAAAAATAGAAACCATATAGCCTATGAGCTTTTGATTCCTAAATTTAAGAACAATACATAAATTTAGTATGAAATTAAATTGAAATAATAGATGTTGTGGCTTATGAGTCGATGTTTATGTGTGTATGATACATCTAAGGTATTATTATATTGTGAATGAATAAAGTTTTGTGCAAAGAATGTGAAATTATAATATTTTATTTCATATATTATTAATAGGGACCAATATGTATTCTCCCCAAACAACAATTCATCTCACTCAATTTATGATCCAAGAAGGAAACACAATTGAACCATTTGAGATTTAATGTTTGGACTACTTGAATTTACTATTTCTAATGTTTTTTTTTTTATTAGGACATTTTCTTTCAAATACATAAATTTGGGCGTTTGATTTTATTTATTTTGGATATTTGATTAATGCATCCTGTAAGAATTTTTTAAATTGCAATATGAATTTATTTAGTGAATTTAGTTAATCTGACTTTAGATTTTTAGTACTTGAATAAAATATAATAAAAATATGATATAATCTATTTTTATAGCAAAATTCATTATTCACTATAAAATATTACAGGAGCGGTCTAAAATGCATATTGAATAAACTAATTTAATAACAATTTGGCACTAAATAGTGTAGCAGTACAAAAAAATCGGTATACTGAAAACCACTGCAAAGGCATTTAGAACCGCCTCTGTACAAAACAAAGCCGCCTCCAAAATACCAAGATATTATAGTATTAGATTTATCAGATATTTTTTTTTTTTATCAATTACTAACCTTTTTTTTTTGCTTATGTTTATGGTCATAAAAATACAAGCTGTAGATAGTTATAGCAATATTACATTCGTTTGATTTAGTGTTTATTGCGACATGCCCTCCCTATTGGTTGCTACAACATAGGTCGATGAGGGTGTATGTTTGAATCCATTTGTGTCCTTACTTCGCCGCATAGTATGTATTTGATGTACCCCTACCATATTGTGTTTCATTAGGATGTAGTTATATACTCTCTTTGTCTTAAATTATAAGCAATACAAAAAAATCGGTATACCAATGCAAATTAGAGATGCAATTTAAGTTGTTAGTATTCACCGACATTTCATCGACAATGATGACCAAAATAAATTTTATAATTTTTAAAAATGTTAGAAAAATATAGCGACCGAGTTTGGTTAATATTTCGTCAGTAAATACCAACCAATAAAATTAACAACAAAATGGTCTGTAAATGTGGAGCGTGTAAATAATAGAAGGTAGCTATGGTCTACCGACCAAATGAATCATTAAATTATTTGTAATTTTTTTAAATTTTTAATTAAATATATCGATGGATTTGGAACTTATTATCGATGGAGTTTGGGTCGATAAACATTTGGCATTTTCCAGTTTAAAATTTTCACTGGATTCTATTTTGCTTGCTTTTTCCTCTTCTCTTTTGTGCTCCCCTATTTCTTTCTCTTTGACATTTGGACTTAACGAAAAAAAGATCAGAACCTAGCACCAATGAGTCCATTATCGATCATCGCATATTGTTGTCGGTGCTGGTGAGTGGTGATCCAAATGACAGACGAATTTGCTACAATAGGTACAATATGAACTATTTCTTAGTTTCTTCTTATTTTTTTTGTTTATTCCTTATAAAATCCTAACACAAAATCAATTGAGATGCAACTATTTCATGGTTAATATCATTAATATATATATATGTATAATGTGTGTGTGATATTCTCCCATTTTACTGTCTATGAATTGATTTTGTGTTTTTTTTTTTTTCTTTTTCATTTTTCACCTTGGTATGAATGCTTTTCCCTTTTATTGTTTCTTAATCCTTAGGTTTCAAACCTGATATGAATAGAATAATAGAACTAAACCATTCCTTGAAAATTTAAAAGTTGAGACTAATGAAAATATGTGTTGAAGTTAAATACTTTTCTATTATCTGATATTGAATTATGCATACTAGAATAGAGGCTAAAAAATGTAGCGTGGGAAATGTGGAACCAAATATGGGCAATACCTCAGCAGGTCAAGAAATCAGCACAACAATCCAAGAATAGGCATAGGAGGCGTTGGATCTAGTCCATCTTGTCGTACCAGAGGTTCTATCTGCCATTCTGAGTAAAAGAAGAATATGGTAAACTTTATAAACTTTTGTGATATATATATAACTTTAGGTCATATGTAATTAAACTATTATATTTAGATACACTATTTTATTTTGCGTTGGGATGGGAAGCTACACCAATTGAGTTGTTCAATGGGGTCCATACAAAGAAGGGTGATAAAAGTAAATTAATTTTATCATAGGTTATTATTATTAGAATTTGAATGTTAAATCAATTTGCAATGACTTATATATATGACACTTTATTGCTGGAGACTTTACAGGGAATTAGGAAGGATCAAGCGTCTCACCAGTTTGAGGATCCCATTGATGACACAGAGATATACTTAATGGCTACTAGAGGACCAGACAAACGGTGGATATATGAGATTGCATATGAGGCGTCATTCTATTTATCCTAATCCAATTATCCTTCGCATTTTACAGTAGCTGCGTGTGCAAGGACTTTCGAAGATATTGTTCAGTCTCTTATAGAGCAACACGTTACAGTAGAGAGAGAGGTTAGTGATGCAGCAGTTTGAGTTGCACACTCAATAGTTACATATGATCACAGAGATTCATCAACATTTACGTATTAGGCCCACTCCTTATACAAATCCTCTAACTATAGATCTGACTGATAATGTCTCTACACATGATCCTGTCTCTAGAGATAATGTTAGTCAAGTCAGAGATACACGTCTTTCTTATTATAAGCCGATTAGGGATCAGACACAAGATCTTTAGATCTTTGTTTTAGGTTATAGTAAAACATAATATTTTGGTTTCTTAGAACAAAACACGGTATTAAACATAATACTTCTTTTATATATTTGAGACTTATGTTTGTTTGTGTTGAATGTTATAGCTCATGTTTGTTTGTGTTTAATATTATGTAAGCATTAACTTATTTACATATTTACTTGTCCACATTTTGAATATATTTTACGGGTAATTTGAAACAGGTTGTTTATTTGAAAAAATAAAGAAAAATTAAATTTTAGCAAATTTTATCAATAGAATACCTACTGATTACTAACGGAACATAAGTTTAAAAATAATAATTGGATATTCTATTGACGAAATACCGACGTTTTACCAACTTAATTATTGATAGAATATCAACCATCAATGACCAAAGTACTCGTCGACTATTTATCCACCAAAATATTAAAGGATTTAACCACCAAATTACCGAACGACGATAAAATTGACCAAATTTCATAGCTAACTTATGGACGCATATGTTTTTTGGTAGCTAATTTTTTACTGAAAAGATAATTTTTGACCATATATTTATGTCGATATTCCATCGGTAATTTAAATTACTGGCCAAATTATTCATTTTACTAACAAAAACATTCATCGATAATATCCAAAATTTTTCTAGTGAATTCATTTTTAGGTGATTATTTTATCAAAAATATAAGTGGTTTGAGTATTTTAAGGAGTTAGAAATGATGTTTTTCCAATGTTATCTTTCTTTACATTAGATACAATAAATACTTTCACAAATAACTATTGATTTTTGAGAGAAAAGATAAATTTTGTTATAATCTAGGATAATTAATTGCTTCATTAATCCTTGTGCAAAAATCTTAAATAACTAATGTTTTAGGTTATAGGGAGTAACATTTAAAATGCCAAATTTCAATAACTCAATTGGTGGTCTCCAAGTTGTGTTGTTGTTGGGCAAATCATTATTGTAGTTAATGGATTTATCAAGAACATGTACCTTTCATCTAAGTAAACTTAAAGGTGAAAATGACTAGAACATAGGGGAATAAATTATTCGGTCAACAACTCTCTTCTCCATTGAACTCAATGGTATGGTTTCCCTACTGACTATCTCATCCTTGGGAGCTACACGATCCTCAATTGAAAAGATTAGGTGATCTTCAAAGGGTTCAACTGCAATAAATAAAAGATTCTCATTTTAAAGTGTACTAAAATATTAAGCTTATAGTATGTCTTTGTCACGTGAAAAGTAGATATTACGGTGAAGATTATGGGTGACCGCAATTCGATATCATGCGATTTTAAAATATTTTGAATCAAATCAAAAATGCGATTTATAGATTTTTCAATTTAAATCAAACCATTTAATTAATAAAATAAAATCAAATATTAATCGAAATAAAGTGATTTAGGCAGTTCAATTTGTAGTATGATAGCATATAATAATTTAATAATAATTTTTTATTATATTAAATAACCTAATGAATTCATAAATAATATATAAAATAATTAAAATTTTATAGCTAGCAAAAAAATGTTCAATTATTTGATAACATAAAGTATAACATACAAAATATCAATTTTTGCACTTTAAATTTATAAAACAATAAGATTACATGAACCAGTAAAGCATAACAATACTAATAAAAATCTATTCATAAAACAAATAAATTTCTTTAAGTACTATATCATTAACTAGTTGTACCGGCACGATGTGCCGGTTAATACTTACGAATAACTAATACGAATTAAATTTGATTGAAAAATATAAATAAATTAATATTATGAAAAATATAATATTTGTCATTTACCATTTTTTTTATTCTTTGACTTTGATAAGAAAAACTTCTAATCAATTTTTTCTATAAATTTAAAAATAATAAAAGAATTCTACACTAATAATTAAAAATAATAAACTCACCTTCTTAACTAAACTAAAAAAAATAAACATAAAAATTGCTTTTACAAATTAAAATAATTACTCAAACTATAAAATTACCTTAATGGAAAATAAAAGGAATTTCAGGAATCGTTAATCATTGGTATCTTTTGCTGAAGGTATAAATTTTTATCACTATTTAAAAATTTGTTGAACACAAAAAAGAAAATAAGAATTTATATGATAAATTAGAAGATGTTGTAATACTATACGTAGTACTAAAAAAAGAACTAAGACTTTAAAAAAAAAAAAAAAGAAGAGGATAATTGAATTATAAAATAACAAAATATTACATTAATTTATAGTGTGGTTATTAATTATTGAAAATACTAAATAGTGTTCTATTATTAATGCAAAAAAACCTATTATTTGGATTTTTTTTTTTGAAAGAGAAACTCGAATAATGCGTATATTCAACGGGGGGGGGGGGGGGGGGGGGAGATAAAAAAAAAAAAAAAATTTGTGTAATTTTTAGTTTACAAA
>CANUEP010036124.1:0-13805 GCA_947857235.1 Jatropha podagrica | reverse complement strand
TTTTTTTTTTTTTTTTTTTTTTTTTTTTTTTTTTCGCTTTGTCCTTTTTTCCTTTTTATATATAGATACATATAAACAGACCAAGAGGAGGAATTGTTGAAGATATTCTTTAATTAATTTGTGGGTTCAGCCGAGAGAGATATATTTATTGTTTTTATTTTTTCGTTTGTGGTTTTTGTGCATGTTTTATTTGTTGAAACCATATATATTAAAAGCCAAAAGGATGGTGAATAGAGGCCAATTCGTGGCTATATGAGTGAAATCTGACATGTTTGGTTTTTTAATTCAAAGTTTGGTTTGTTAATAATGATGAAGGTTGTGTAGAGATACTGAGGATGAGATTGTTTGCATATAATTGTCATATACTGAGAATGGATTGTTAATATGTGTGTGTGTTATTATATTTTATGATAATTTGTTATTGTTTAGTGTTATTATATTATATTTTAATTGATTTGTAGTTTGCAATTGTTATTATTGTTATTGAATTTTAATAGATGTTTGATTGTTAAATTGATTTGAATTAATTATTTAGGTTGAATTTCAATTCTTTTGTTGTATTTTAATATTACTATGTAATGTTGATTTACAATATTATATCTTAAATTGTATTATTATTTTGAAGTTGAATTTTAATGCATTTTTTATATTTTTTTTATTGCACTTAAGGTTCAGATTCGGGTTCCATGTGGGTTTTGGCTTTCTAGATTGAATAGATTTGTGATTAAATGGGTTCAGGTAGTATGTGGGTAATTCTAAATGGATTTGGGATGTGTCTGGGTATTATTGGTTTATTTCTTAACGGATTCATGTACTTAAAATGATAACAGATTTGGGGTCGGGTAGTTTATTTTTGGTGAGTACTCGCCCTGCTGCCATCCCTGTATACATCTGTAAAACCTGAAACAAAGCAATAGCTTATTTTTGTTTTAGCTTAGGGTTGCACAAAGAAAACAAAAGACGTGTGGCCGTCCACGGTTCTTCTACCCATTCTCAGTCTTATTGTTCTACCTTCCCGTCGCTCTGTGCGTGGCTGTCGCCTCTGCAGCAGTCCTGCTCTTCAACCGTAGTACCAGTGCCAAGTCCTCCATTTGCATTCTTGATTTTTTATTTCTTTTCTCCATTTATTTTTTTTTTTCGTTCTCCTTTGTTTCTTTTCCTTTTTTTATTTATATAAATACATATAAACATACAAAGAGGAGGAATTGTTGAATTAATTTGTGGGTTTAGCTGGGAGATATAAGTTTATTGTTTTATTTGTTTCATTTGTGCATGTTTTATGTTATTCTACATCTAAAATGCTTTACTTTGTAGATTAAATTATCATATTTATATCCTAGATAAAAGTGGAGCTCTATTTGTTGAATTTATCTTCACTTTCTTTCTCCCATATCGTAAAAATCTAAATCTTGGAATGTGATTAGGTATTTTCAGGTTTAAAGCTTCTTGTTAAGTTGGATGAAGCTAATTAATTTCTCAAAAAAATGTATATATTTAGATGATTGGGAATGTGATTAGGAATTTATCTTTCCTGTTGCCATTTATTCTTTATTTGTTATTTTTTAAAATTAGAAAAAAATGTTCTGTAGCTGATTATAATTTTCTCTTTAGTCTCTTTTTTTTTTAAAATTTTCTAGTTGAATGTATTATTTATTTATGTTGAATTTTAGTTCTTTTGTTCTATTTTAACATTATTGATACTGTTGTTGATTGTTTTATTATTTCAGATTGAATTTCAATGTATTTTTTTACATTTTTTTTGTTGCTTTTTCAGGTTCAAATTCGGTTCGGGTAGTATGCGGGTAATTTTAAACGGATTTGGATATAGTTAGTGTTCTGATTGAGGTAGTTGATTTCTAGCGGGTATCTGCCCTGCTGCCATCCATAGCAGACGACGTAGAGATACAAGGTCTTTGGAGAGTTTACTAAGCTAGGGCTCAGGAGAGATGGCACACAGATTGTTAAGAGACCTGGAAGCTGATGGTTGGGAGCGCTCTGACTTTCCAATCATCTGCGAGTCTTGTCTTGGTGACAATCCATATGTCCGTATGGTATGTATGATCCTTGCAGTAAATTTCACGTAATTTCTGTTCCATTATATTGTATAATAAGTCTTTCTTTTTTTTTTTTTTTTAAAGTTATTATTTTATGTATATTTGGATGCAGACAAGAGCTGACTATGATAAGGAATGCAAGATATGTACACGGCCATTTACAGTTTTTAGATGGAGGCCAGGTCGGGATGCAAGATTTAAGAAAACTGAGATTTGCCAAACGTGTAGCAAGCTGAAAAATGTTTGTCAAGTCTGTCTTTTGGATCTTGAATATGGATTGCCGGTTCAGGTTCGAGATACTGCTCTCCATATTAGTTCAAATGATTCCATTCCGAAGAGTGATGTCAACAGGGAGTACTTTGCTGAGGAGCATGACCGAAGGGTATGCTTGTTATGTTATAAAATAAATTTAGTCTCTAACCTCTGCTGTCCGGAATAATTTACTATTGGAATATTGCACTTGATAATATTCCTGAATTAACTGTGTTTGTGTTATCAACTAGTGAATCATATTGAAGTGACTTGTTTATTTCTCTCTCTTTTCTGTATTAATGTGTTTTTAACATGGATAGTTACAGACACAGTATGCATGTTTATAAGGTGGCTCAACATTTATTTAGATATATCATATTCTAATAAGTTGTTTTATTAGTTACATTTTTTGTGGTCGTTTTCTGTAATTATGTGCATGTTTGTGCTATATCGCTATCAGATTTATTTTTTCCAGTTCATTGCTCTTGGTTGCTTTCATTTGCTTAAATCCGCCCCGAATTTGTTGAGATTATCTAATTGGCTTATTTCTAGGGAGATTGTTTGGTTTTCTCGTCTTCCATATTTTGACACCAAGTGTGATAATTGCTTAATGCAGGCTAGAGCTGGTATAGATTATGAATCTTCATATGGAAAGGTGCGGCCAAATGACACTATTCTGAAGCTTCAAAGGACGACACCATACTATAAAAGAAACCGATCACACGTTTGTAGTTTTTATGTTCGAGGTGAATGCACACGAGGTGCTGAGTGCCCTTATAGGCATGAGATGCCGATAACCGGGGAGTTGTCACAACAGAATATAAAGGATCGCTATTATGGGTATGTGCAAGTGGTTAATTTCTTTGCTCTGAGTACGATAGTATTATGTATAATCTCTTTATTTCTTGCTTATGCACATGCATGTGTGGGTTCTAGATTTCTTTTTTTCATTTTCTTGGCAAACTTATGCAATTGGTTAGTTTTCTAAAAGCATACCTCACTTTATATCGAGTCGCTTTTTGAAATCAATCTTTTATCTGGGGTGAAACTTCTGGATTATTTTTTTGCTTAGTTTTCGTTTCGATCATACAGAGTTTGGTTGTCTAGGAGATTTCTTTATTTTTTGTTTGTTATCTGTGTTAGTTCTATGATTTTTGATATGTCAGTCTTTGGTATGTTACCTCTAACGCATATTATTAGGACTTCCTCTATCCCAAAATGATAGTCCATATTATTAATTTGGGATGTCCCAAATTAAATGTCCATTTCCTATTTTAGTTATAAGTTAGCAAGCCAAAGGATTATTTTGTTAATGATATCCTCCAAATTAACTCATTGATTTCTATGCTACTGTCTGTTTGAAGGATAAAATTGTTAAAACTAAAAAACAATCCATTCAAAAGACTTCTTTTAATTTCCATGCCAAAGTCAAACTAAACATTTATTCTGGGGTAGAGGGAGTGGTTCTAATCTGGTGCAGCAGTATATCATTCGTCATTAATGCTTCTCATTTATGTGCCATAGGAAATTATAAATGATACTAGATAATTACATGTCACTTAGATTTTCACAACATGCTTTACATTTTATAGTGTTTCTCATTGTTTTATGTATATATATGCAGAGTGAATGATCCAGTGGCTTTGAAACTGCTTAACAAGGCTGGTGAAATGCCTTCACTAGAGCCACCGGAGGATGAAAGCATCAAAACCCTCTATGTGGGTGGGCTCGATGCAAGGATCACTGAGCAGGATCTGAGGGATCAGTTCTATGCACATGGTGAGATTGAATCTGTCAAAATGGTGCCTCAACGAGCAATTGCTTTTGTGACCTACACAGCTAGAGAGGGCGCTGAGAAGGCTGCAGAAGAGCTCTCCAACAAGCTAGTTATCAGGGGTCTGAGGCTGAAGCTAATGTGGGGTAGACCTCAAGCGCCAAAACCCGAATCAGAAGGTCCAGAAGAAGCAAGGCAGCTGGCAGCAATGGCACATAGTGGGATGTTACCCCGGGCAGTTATATCTCAGCAGCAAAACCAATTACATCCACCTGGCACTCAGGACCAACCTCCACCAATGCACTACTTCAATATACCACCTCCACCACAGCATGAAAGAACCTTTTATCCATCAATGGATCCTCAAAGAATGGGTGCTGTTGTTCCATCCCAAGATGGGGCTCCCGGTGGACCATCAGGATCTGGGGAGAACAAAAATGTATTAGAGAGGCAGCATGGGCAGCAATATCCATATCAAGGCATGCAACTGCCCCATGGACAGTATCAGCAACAAATTTATCCTTCATATGGATATATGCCAGCCATGCCACCTTATCAGCAGTACCCTCCTCCATATCACTCGGCAGTTCCCCTACCACCCGCACCACAACCCAGCCAGCAGCACCAGCATTCTGTGCCATCATCAAGGAATCCACCTGCACCATCTGCTAGCTCTGGACCTCCACCTCCGGGATCTGGAGTACCAACTTCATCAAATGTATGAAACTTGGAAATTGATTACATCTTGTATTCCGGCAAGTTCATACATTATTGGTTACCTTTTAGATTGAAATGTCTTTTTTGCTTGTATTAGTATTTTAGGGTGCACCGTAATACTGATTCATAGTGTTGTTCCATCTTGTATGAAATCAGATCAAAATAAGGAGGCTTTCTATAAGTTCATGATCCCATGGCTATGTTTTCATAATAGTAGTTAGACATAGATGCAGCTTTGGATCAATACCTTCGAAACAACCTGTGCGGTTATAATATGCTCTCTCATTAACCAATTTGGCTGGTGGAACTGTCCTCTTATGGGTTGGGGCTGGAGCCAAAATCTGCACTATCTTGTCACTTGTATGTTTTACCTGATGCCAATCACTACAGTTTGATAACAACCGTATTAGGGAAATTGCCAACTACAGTTTGTTTTTCCTTGGCTTTGCAAGTCGTCTTAAGTGAGATCATTGCCAAATCCATCATTACATAAGCTCTTTCAAGTTTGAAGTATGGAATCTTAATAACAAAAAAAAAAACATTTAGATAATAAACTTTATTAAATAGTTATTTTAGTATTTAATAATAAACTTTATTTAAATGTACCTAATTGAATTTCTTTTGGGGAACACTTAATTGGCAAAAATAAAAAAATAAAAACATTTAGATATTAAAACAGAAGAAAAATGGAAAGAAAACTACAGTTTACCTTGAATAGCTATTGACTGATAGACAACATGACAACAATAAAAAATAAACAAAAAACAAACTGATTACCAATTCCATTTAACCAATTAGCTGTCTACGACTTGTAAAACGTAAACCTTTTTTTTTTTTTTTTAGTGTTAGAAGAAGAGATTTGAATCTGAATCTATTCCTAAGTTATATATATATTTACTACTAAATTATGCATTGATTTACGAAAAATAATTATTGACTACACATATTTGTTCTAATCCAATCTAATCTATCTTAATTTGATAGTTTAAAAGTATAAAGAGTTTGTTTGGATCGATTATTTTTATAATTCAATGATTACACTGGATCACGAGTAAATTAGGTAAATCCATGTACCTATCCAAGTCATAAATAATAACATATGTATATGTGTATGCATATATTTCTAAGTATTTTAAATTTTGTTAATTGGATTTCTTATTAACAAATTTAAAGACATTATTATTATTATTATTATTATTATTATTATTATTATTATTATTAGACATTTATTTTGAAATGTGGCTGTTTAAGTATACTATTGTTTGTGGAATTTATTACATAATTACGTTATATCGCATATTTAATTCTGGTGGTTATTTGTTGTTAAATAATTGTATTTTATTTAAAATTATTTATATTATCTAGCATTTATTTGACCTGCAGGTTTTGCTTTTGACTACTCCCACTTCAACCCATTTTATATCTGCAAGTTCACGTATTTGATAGGACATATAAAAAAAATTACAGATTGCTTCATCAATATGTCCAACTTCCATTTGTAACCCTCTTCTAATCTCAATGTAAATACGACAATCAACCAACTCAAATCTACAGCCTACCAAATTGAACCTTAAGCATCTTTTAAGATATTGAATTATTTAACTCCACCAAAGGAAATAAACTGTTAAATTGTTAAAGAGAGGTCGGGAAAACATTTCTTCTGCTGAATTTAAAAAATTAAGTGAGAAATGAAATTTTGTGCTACAGTTGGAAGAAATAAGGAAGAAGCAGCAAGCAAAAAAATTTTGGCTACATTTTGGGAAATTTTAAATTTTTTCATGCTCAGGTTAAGGTGTGGGGAAAAGAAAAAATAGTATGATAAGCGGATTGAAAACTAACGAGGGTAATCGGATGAGAGATTTTGAGGGAATGAAAAATTTGACTTGTGATTATTATAATAATATATGCTACGGTGATGTTTCTGATCGAGATAGATAGATCGAATGGTTTGATTAAACATAAAGTTTCAACAGATAATAACGAGTTTTTAATGTCTCTTTTTACTAAAGATGAATTTAAAATTATTATTTCTATGCATCCTGTTAAGGTTATGGGCCTAATGATCTTAATCTAATGTTTTTATAAAAAATTATGGCATATCGTTGAAAATGATATTTTGTTGGTTGTGTGCATTGATTGAGGATGATATGGCTTCCGTGCAATGCCTCGAGAGTCACTCAAGTAAACTGAATTAAACTGGTTTAATTCATTTTAATTTAGAAGAATTATTTTATTCAATCTCATTCTTATCCTCAGATAAGTGTTTTCCTACTTTCGTAAGATTTTAAAAATGTCGGAATCGCCACCTTATTTTACTAAAATAGAAAAAAATTCTTAAATTAATTAATTTATTAGAACTAATTAATCCGGTTTTAATCAAAGTGAGTCCGGGAATTGAGTACGAAAATGTTAAGGTTTTAGACATCCATTCTGTTCGGTCTAAACCGGCATCCTAATTTCACTCATTTATTAATTGTGGTATTAAATTAAATTGAGAGTAAAACATTTTATGCAATTTTAAAAATAATGTCATTCAAGCAAATTATCACATTTTAAATCATACATCAAGCATGAAAATTAAACATCCACAAAGAATGAGAGATGAGAAAAGAATTACAATCCTTCTAAAATACATTATACCCATTAATTTCCTTATATATTTCCATTTTCCCTTTAATTAATATAAATCAATAAAAACAAAATTATTACAATCCATATGAATAATAAATAACATTAAACTCAGAATATTAAACAAACAATAATAACAATTAAATCATATTCAAATATTCATACAATATAATTAATGTAAGAACTAATAAAAATCATCAAAATACAAATGTTAGTTCAATAATAAAATAAATTATTCAAAATAAATAATATATAATAAAATAATAGAATATAAATTGATGTCAGAAATGTTAGAGATATTAGTGAATTAGAAAAATAATATTTAATATATATTATAGTACAATAATTAAATGCACATACATAAATAATTGCAAAAATAAAAAATATAACAATTTTAATATTGTTTCAAGCTCATGATCACAATGTTCACATTGTTAGATGAACAAAATTCACAAACCATTGTAAAAAACAAGATTAAAATCATTAACGTATTCATTCGGATCAAACATGAATTTTTGACCCTTAGACTTAACTTATTTCAATATCAGAATCTAGGTATGATTTGATATTTTTTTAATTATTTAGCTTTTGAGTTAATATTCTCATACTACTGGAAGTGACTTTCATCCCATAGTAAGGTAATTGAAGTTTATAAACATCAGAAAATCCAAAATGTCATAAAATAAAAAATTTGCAGATTTCTGGTGTAATACCCGGAATTTTAAAGCCTAAATATTTCATAAAATAATTTTAATCGGATAGTTTTCTAATTTATTGTGATTTTTAATTTTTTAAAATTTATTGAATTGTTAATTCTTTAATTTTGATTTTATTAATAATTATCTATGCTTATTAAATTTCCAGCATTTAATTATCATAATGTTAATCCGTGATATTGTTAATGAGTATTTGACAAACTAAACAAAAAAAAGACTTACAAATGATTATTTGTACATGTTGTTAATTAGTAGTGTTTAATTATTAAAAATAAAATTTATAATAATTGGGAATAATTTATTTAGTGTTTAGTACAAATATATGAAAGCAAAATTTGAATGTAGAGAAAAATTATGCTGAATACTAGATTTGGTTAGGAGAAAATTCTTGGTGCTTGGTGATTTAGAAGGTTAGTTGAAGATTAAGATAAAAATTTGTGAGTAATTAAGAATGTTAGTTTTAGTTAAGGTTAATGTAACCTATTAACCTAGATGTATGGAAGTCTTATACTCCAAATATTGTGTAAATTAAGTAAATAAGTAATAAAGAAATATTTTATGTGACCTATTAAAATCACAAATCAAAAGACTCATGTACTACTTAAAGGACACATCTACAAATCAAAGGATTCATCTACTTCCCAAAGGGGTCATCTACTAGAAGACTCATTTACTACTCAAAAGACTTATCTATAAATCGAAGGACTTATCTACTACTCAAAGGACTCACCTAAAAATCAAAATCCTACACTAGAAAAAGAGAAGAAGGGAAAGAGGTAAGTCACCCCCTTAGCAAAAAGAAAACAAGTGTATTAGGAGATGAAACTCACTTCTCCACCTTCAACAAAATTATAACCATAACCTTCTTTCCCTTCTCATTTCTATTGATCTCCAACCTGCCATAGCTTATTTAACAATTGATCATAGGTTTCTACAAGTGTTCTAAAGGAAGAACTAAACCAACAAGTGATAGCAAGCAAGAGAAAACAAGAGGAATTAAGAGAGGTAAGGAATACCAAATTCTGTATTTTGATTTTTAATTATATTTCTATAAGCTTACACCTTCAATATGATTAGTCAAAGCCCAAAATTATCTTTTAACCATGTTAATTGATCATTTATGATGTTAGAAATTAGATGGGATAAAACAAAAGAGTTAAACATGTAAAAGGTAGAAACTATATTTTTTCAAACTGTCTCAATTAAACTGCTTAAATTTAGCCCTTGTATTTCATTAAATTAAATATGTAAATGAACTTTGAAATTAGTGAAATTTAATAGAGAGCTAGATTGGGATGTTGGTAAGGTTGTGGTAAAGGAAAAAGTTCATAAGATTAAAAGAAAATTATTTATGACTAAGTGACTACGGGTTGCTCAGTGTGACACTCTAAACATATTTAACCATAGTATTTAGGTTGTCTGACCATGTAAATAAATTTTAAAAATTATGAAATTTTACAGAAAAAGTTCATAAGATTAAAAGAAAATTATTTATGACTAAGTGACTACGGGTTGCTCAGTGTGACATTCTAAACATATTTAACCATAGTATTTTGGTTGTCTGACCATGTAAATAAATTTTAAAAATTATGAAATTTTACAGAAACATAGTTCAAGATGTTAAGAAGGTTGTGTTAAAAGGGTAAGTCCAAATGATAAGGAAAAATGAAGATATTAATAAATGAAGTTAGACTACTCAGTATAAGAAAATTAGAAATTCTGGTTGTGTAATTAATTTGTTTGAATAGGTTAATAAACTCCAAAATTTATGAAATTTAATATGGGAGTACCATGAGATGTTGGGAATATTGTGTAAAAATATTTTGGAGCAAAAGAATTTGTGAAAATAAATATATAAATAAAAAAATGCAAGTGACTCATATGTTGAAAATTCAGTGTTTCACTAAACTTGCACTATATTGAGTATATCAAAACATAAGTGAATAAATTATGAACATGAATATATTATGAATGAAGAAAAAGCTTAATATGTATAAATTTCTGTCCCCAAAATTTCAGATTTTGAATTTAATGAATAAAAATTAAAAGTACCTTGAATATCAGTAAAGAGTTAGAAACAAACTAAAAGTACAATATGTGTTTAAATGTGAATATAAGACAAGGATTACTATAAATAGTTTCGAAATTATAATTGATCGAAAGAAGTTGGATACTCCAGTTCAAGGTAAGTTATGGTGTTTAACCCGTCTTATGTGTGTTTAAATTGTTTGATTGAATTTATGATTATTAGAATGTTTGAAAGAATTTATTCAGTTACTTACTATCATTGATCTTGAAATTATTGAAATTGCAATATGAAAATGTGATATGAAATTGTGAATATGAGAATCTTATTGATTATTGTGTTTGATTCTGATTGTGCTATGGTAATGTTTAAGCTAATGACAGAACCCAACACTGATGGGGGCTATACCATCAGGCTATGTGCCCATAGGTGAAAGTGAACACAATTAAAGAGAGAATTTACTGCCCTAAAAATTGTAAAGTGTGAGAAAGTGCTGAAATATACATTGCAATATATTTTCTTAAGTACTGTTTAAGTGAAAATAGTGATTTGTGAAAAATTGTGATTTTGTAAAATGCTATCATTAGCCGGATTATTCGAACTAGCTGAATTATCTGAGATATCCGTATGAGATGAGGAAGTACAATTATGTATATAATGATGTGTTTTCTTCAGTACTGTCAAAGTGAATACAGTGATTCTGAGACAATTGTGATTTTTTGAAATTCTGTTGTATAACTGAATTATTTGAGTAGAGTGAGATAATATTAGAATGTATATAAGTTGTATATTTTCTTTGGTATTATATAAGTGATTGTTTATTATGTGTTGATATGATATAGAAAATATGAACATATTTGTTGTGAATTTTGTTTATATGAACTAAAACTATAATGAATTTTAATGATATATTATATTGAATTAATTATTTTATAAGTCATAACATGTATAAAATGTTTATATCATTTAAGGGGCACTGTATCCTCACTGAGTTGACGTCTCATCAAAGCGTCTGTGTTTCAGGTAGAAGTGATCCAATTCAACAGCTATTAGGTTTCTTTATTTCAGCAATATGCAAGAGGTCAATGTAAATATGTATTAGAGTTTGTGGGAAATTTTATATATTGAATGGTAAACTTAGTTACTCCATAGATATATGTAAAGGATATTAGTTGATTATAAATGCAAAAGAATTGTATGGAGTAAGTTTGATTACTTAAGTTTGTATTTAAAAAAAAAAATTTCTAGGAAGTTTGTTAATAAAGGGTGAAAAGTCTTTAGCCCACCTAAGTATGAAGTGCTAAATATGAAGCGAACTGTTTATTCATAATAAGTTCAATTCATATGTGGGTTCTACGTGGTACTTGATGGCCTTAAGCCTACCTGGTCTCTAGGATTGTCATATCTCTATTTTTAGGGCGTGAGATCTGGGCTCAAGTGGCGTGCGCCACTTACTAAAGGTGTGCACCACTTGCGAAAAGCATGTGAACTTGCAAATGGCTGGCACCAAGTCAGCCCAGAAAGCTACAGATTTTAGCAAAATCGAGTTTTTATGGGTTCCTCTCACAAATAACTCAATTTTTGATGATTTAGCACCAAAATGAAATAAAAATACAAAAAAGGTGAAGTATGGGCTCTCAGTTTACCTAATTTTGAAGAAAAATCATTGTTTTGCTTGAAGTTGATCTTTGAAGAACACTTGATCTGTGAAGAAGATCCAAGTTTGTGTATGATTCAATTTTTGGAAGTGTTTATGTATGGAGAACTCACTAACTATCCTAGAAACACTCTCTCACACAATCAAACTAAGAAAACTCCTAAGATTTTGATGGAGAATTGATTTAGTTTTTGTTTTTTGTTTGATTTCTTGTTTTGATTTTATGTTTTGTTTGTATATTTTCTCTCTAAATTACAATTGCTCAATCGAAAAATGCTTAATCCTTTAACCCTAGAGTAAAAGATGAATTTATAGGCAAATGGGTGTTTTGGCACTATTCACTGCCCATGTGGCATGTGGGCTCCACACGTGGGCCCCACTGATGGGTCCCATCTGTGGGCCCCATAAACAATTCGATTTTCTATTTTTCATGAAATTATTTTGAATGGTATGCATGTCGACGTAAGGTATGAAAATTTATCTTGTGTGCACTCGGGACGTGTTTTCGAACCCTGTTTCGGCATGAACCTTGAAAACGTGAAAATGATTCTATAGATTCGATTTCTTACCCTAGAATTACTAGTTTAAGAATTGAATCAATTGAATGTTTCAAACTCGTTCTACTATAAGAAATGTCATCACCACTGACGGACCCCTTAAGGGTTATTAATGGCTCCACCAGGGCCACTGTGGGCCTTACCAGCAAACCGACCTGATTTTCATAAAATTGGTTTGGGTGATGTACAGAGTGCCATAAGACACTGAGGCGCATCTTGAACGAACCCAAGATGCGATTATGGGCCCCATTTTGCCAAAAATATGAAAAATGTGCTAAGGGTTGCACTTTCTAGACTTGGATCATTTGCTTTGGGATCAAGTTCCTTGGGTTCTTCAACCTCTTCTTTAGCAATAAATGTTATCATTACTGATTCTATTTTTGGGGCAAAAATTGAGCGTCTAGAGTTTGCCCCCATTTTGATATTATTTTGCCTTTTAACCAAGATTTCATCAAAATGTAAAGTAGACGAGTAAGTAGTAGAATACTTACTTGGTTTGCATCCTTTGGACGGCTTGATTTGAAAGTTGTCAGCTTTGCTGGGGATTTGGAGTAGTTTCACTCTAGATGTTGACTTGATATGCCACAATTGGACGGCTCGAGTTGGGCTGCTCCACTTTTGGAGGGGTGTTACTTTGGACGGCCTGAACGTTGTAGACCTGTGAATACTCAAATTTTGAGGTTCAAAAGGCCAGTTTTGAGAATTCTCCGGAACGAGAAAAACTAGAAGGTCTGTCGTCCGCAGCGGTGGCAGCCGTCCTTAACGGCGGCGATAGCCGCTTCCGCCGGCGGCGACAGCGGCTGCGGTCGTCCTTGAATACTCAATTTTTTAGGCTCAAAAAGCCTATTTTCCCGGACTGCAAACAGCCCGGCCGGACCGACGGCCATTTTGGAAATTCACCGAAAGTATGCCAAAATGGTACTTGAAAGGTCCGAAAAATTACGAGGATCGCAGAACTGGTCCCAGAATATTTTTTGGAGGTCCGGAACTCCCGAAAAATCCTCCGGAAATGAAAAAGAGAGAGAGGGCGGGACGCACCCGCCCCAGCTAGGGCGGCCGTGTCCGCCCCAGCAGGGCGGTCATCCCGCCCCAGCAGGGCGTGATCCCGCCCAAGCAGGGCGGTCACGCTCGCCCTGCCGGGCGGTCACGCCCGCCAAGCAGGGCGGTCATGCCCGCCTTGGAAGGGCGGACATCCCGCCCAAGCAGGGCGGTCACGCCCGCCCTGCAGGCGGGCACGCCCGCCCTCGAGTCCATTTTCGCCTATAAAATGAGGCCTCGGGCTCTGTTTTCAAGCACAGTCTGTGTTGACGGACATTCCCTTTCTCCCTTACGCTCCTTGCGATTCTTTACTGCTTTTCTGCATTTTTTAATTTCTGCATTCTTGTTTGTTATTTGGTCACCTAAATTAAACCAATTAATAATTC
>CANUEP010036096.1:0-11370 GCA_947857235.1 Jatropha podagrica | reverse complement strand
GTATTATAATTGTGGAAATGATGATATGGATGCATTTATGCAGTTATAGAGTTATTAGGAGTAGAAGAGAAGCATGCATGGCGTGCTAAAATTAAAATGGGCAGAGTTTCGGCTTACGTACTTGATTTAGACGACGGCCGCTTCTTAACTCCAGAATAAGCTCCTCGTTAAAATGGCCTTTGGTCCGGCCGGGCTGTTTGCAGTCCGGGAAAATAGGCTTTTGAGCCTGAAAAAATTGAGTGTTCACACACTTAGGGTTTTTCCTAGTTTACCCTTAAATAATTAAACAAGGTGGCGACTCACACATCACGTGCATTTCTATCCTTTTGTCATAGGCATTTCACGCCTATATGTGCGCCGGGGTAGGGGTTCACAATTACTTGTTGCGATTTCGTGCACTTGCGAAAATTGTGGTCAAGTTTTTGGCATAGTTGCCGGGGATTGGCGTTACCAATATAAATACTAATTAATCAATTATTAATTTAGACATTTATTTTTCTATTATTTTAATTTTTCTAAGCTTTCTTTTAAGTGTTTATGCAAAGACGATCTCAAAGTAGTGAACCTTTAGTTTTTGATCCAGAGATCGAAAGGACTTGTCTAAAGAACAATGTTGTAAAGAGAAATCTTGAGCGTGAACAACGAAGATAATCAATCATGGCTGGATTAGGAAACAAGATTCATAACTTAGTGCGGCAAGAGGAACAAGGGATATTGCAGCACCGGTTGGAACAAAATCAAAGAAATCCTGTTCACACTTTACGTGACTACACTACTCCTTCTCTCAATGGAACCACCTCTAGTATTACTAGGCCTAGGGTAGAAGCTAATAATTTTGATATTAAACTTGCCATTATTCAAATGCTTTCTACCTCAATTCAATATGGAGGGTTACCTAGTGAGGATCCAAATGCCCATATCATTAATTTCTTGGAGATTTATGATACCTTTAAGCAAAATGGAGTTTCTGCAGATGCTCTTAGGTTGAGATTATTTCCTTTCACCTTGAGAGATAAGGCACGTGCTTGGTTACAATCGTGCCCTACAAGAAGTTTTACCACATGGGATGAGTTAGCTAAAAAATTTTTGGCAAAATGCTTTCCATCTTTAAAGACCACCAAGCTGCGTAATGAGATCTTAAACCTTGCTCATCATGATCAAGAAAGCTTGTATGAAGCTTGGGAGAGATTTAAGGACCTATTGAGAAAATGCCTACATCATGCTCTTCCTAAGTGGCTCCAGGTACAAACTTTTTATAATGCATTATCTCTTAATATTAAGATTACTTTGGATGCAACTACTGGAGGATCCTTTGAAAGGAAAGGGATTGATGAGGCCTATGATTTGATAGAAGAGATGGCGAGCAATAGTCATTATCAAAATTCTTTGGAAAGGAAGAAGACTATAGGGGTCTATGAGATTGATGCCATAACCGCACTTAATGCTAAGGTGGATAATATGGTAAGGAAATTGGATTTGTTGACCACTAATTCTATTAATTCTATTGTGCAAGCTTGTGATAGGTGCAATGGTCAACATGGAATTAGGGAATGCATGCTGGATATTGTGAACCCTCAAACTTTGGAACAAGTCAATTACGTGATGAATCAAGGAAGGAAGAATTACCCATATTCAAATTCTTATGACAACAGGTTGAGAAATCACCCTAACCTATCATATGGGAATCCAAATAATGCCTTGAATCCACGACCAGGCTTTCCTCCACAAGAGGAAAAGGTACATGATGATCTCCTTACTGCTCTTTCTAAATCTCACATGGAGTTCATGAATGAAACTAGGGAAAATCACAAAATCCAACAAGCGGCAATTAGGAATTTGGAAATTTAGCTCGGACAGTTTGCAAGCATGATGGCCTCAAGATACGTTACCTAGTAACACTGAGAAAAATCTTAAAGAACAGGTACAGGCCATTACCTTGAGGAGTGAAAAAGAGTTGGAGGATCCCCCGAAGAAGGAAAAAGGAAAGAAAGAGAAGAAGGACATTCCTATTGTTGATCTTGAGGAGAAAGAGGAGGTAAAACCATATGTTCCACCTATTCCTTTTCCTCAAAGACTCAAACAATCCAAGGATGAGAAGAGCTTCCTCAAATTTCTTGATGTGTTCAAAAAGCTTCAAATAAATATTCCTTTTGCCAAAACTCTTGCTCAAATGTCAAGTTATGCAAAATTTTTGCAGGAGATTTTGAGCAAGAAAAGGAAGATTGATGATCAAGAAACGATAATGTTAACGGAGGAGTGTAGTGCAATCATACAAAATAAATTGCCTCCTAAGTTAAAGGATCTAGGGAGTTTTTTATCCCTTTTAATATTGAAAATCTTGATTTTGATAAAGCTTTAGCTGATTTAGGTGCAAGTATTAATCTTATGTCTTATAAAGTCTTTAAAATGCTAGGGATGGGAGAGCTAAAACCAACAAGGGTGTCCCTATAATTAGCGAATC
Organism: Jatropha podagrica; assembly: GCA_947857235.1. Lineage (NCBI taxonomy): Eukaryota > Viridiplantae > Streptophyta > Magnoliopsida > Malpighiales > Euphorbiaceae > Jatropha > Jatropha podagrica. The sequence goes on along the minus strand of CANUEP010036096.1, from coordinate 8,909 downwards.
GTTCGATCAAATATCCAAAGGGAATTATGGAGGACATACTTGTTAAGATAGGTATGTTTATTTTTTTTTATTGATTTTGTTATTCTTAACATGGATGAAGATAAAGAAGGATCCCTTATTCTTGGAAGACCTTATCTTGCAACTGCGCGAGCGTTGATTGATGTTCATAATGGTAAGTTGACTCTAAAGGTAGGTCAAGAGGAAGTTGTTTTTTATGTTCTAAAATCTTGCAAACTTCCTATGGACTCTGGTGATTATTTTAGAATTGATGTTGTGGATAATTATGTGGATGATACTTTACATGCTAAAAATATTGATAACATCGATAAACAAAACATCACAAGTAAGGAAAAGAGTGAACCTTCTAAGCAAGAGCTAAAACAGCTTCCTTCTCATCTTAAATATGCTTTCTTAGGTGATAATAATTCCTTTCCTGTTATTATTTCTTCTCACTTGTCACTTGATCAAGAGGAAAGGTTGTTGCAGGTTTTAAGAAAGCATAAAAAAGCCTTAGGATGGTGAATTTTAGATTTGAAGGGAATAAATCCAAGTGTGTGCATGCATAAAATTTTGATGGAGGATGACTACAAACCTACAATTGAGCAGCAAAGGAGATTGAATCCAAACATGAAGGAAGTAGCTAAAGCCGAAATCATTAAACCTTTGGATGCAGGAATTATTTATCCAATTTCGGATAGTAGTTGGGTAAGCCCTGTGCAAGTTGTTCCCAAGAAAGGAGGTATGTTAGTTATCTCTAATAATAATAATGAATTGATTTCTACTAGAACTATCACAGGTTGGCATGTGTGTATTGATTATCGTAAAATGAATAAGGCAACACGTAAAGACCACTTCCCTTTACCCTTCATTAATCAAATGCTTGAAAGACTTGCAGGATATCCTTACTATTGCTTCCTAGATGGTTAATCGGGATATTTTCAAATTCCCATAGCTCCCGAGGATCAAGAAAAGACCACTTTCACTTGCCCTTATGGTACTTTTGCATATAGGAGAATGCCTTTTGGATTATGCAATGCACCTGCGACTTTTCAAAGGTTTATGATGTCCATATCTTTTTATATGGTTGAAAAATTCATTGAGGTTTTTATGGATGATTTCTCTATGTTTGAGTCTTCTTTTGAATCTTGTCTTCATAACCTTTCTGTTGTACTGCAACGATGTGAGGACACTAACCTTGTTTTGAATTAGGAAAAATGTCATTTTATGGTTAGTGAAGGAATTGTTTTAGGGCACCGAATTTCTGAAAAAGGGAATTTGGGTAGACAAAACAAAGATTGAAGTGATTAAAAAGCTACCACCTCCAAATTCAGCTAAAGGAGTTAGAATTTTTCTTGGACATGCTGAATTTTACAGGAGATTCATCAAGGACTTCTCAAAAATCACTAAACCTCTTTGTAATTTATTAGTTAAAGATGTTGATTTTGTTTTTAACAAAGAGTGTTTAAATGCTTTTAACAGGTTAAAGAAGAAACTAATTTCAGCTCCTATAATTGCCGCACCTAACTGGAGTTTACCGTTTGAGCTTATGTGTGATGCTAGTGATCATGCTGTAGGAGCCGTACTTGGGCAAAGGAAGGAGAAGAAGTTGCATGTCATCTATTATGCTAGTCAAACCTTAAATGATGCACAAATCAACTATGCCACCACTGAAAAGGAGCTCCTAGCTATTATTTTGCCTTTGATAAATTTAGAGCATATTTAATAGGAGCTAGAACAATAGTCTATGCTAACCATTCAACTATTAAATATTTGCTTGAAAAGAAAGACACAAAGCCTAGACTAATTCATTAGGTTCTTCTCTTGTAGGAATTTGATTTAGAGATTCATGACAAGAAAGGAACTGAAAACCTTATGGCTGATCACCTTTCCAGGCTTGAGTTGGGGAAGGAAGAAAAAGAAGAGGTTCAGATCAATGAAGACTTTCCCCATGAGCATCTCCTCCTCTTAACAAATAAGCAAATTCCATGGTATGCTGATATAGTAAATTTCCTTGCTTGTAAAATCCTCCCTCCTAATCTCTCTTACCAGTAAAAGAAAATTTTTTCCATGATGTTAAATTCTATTACTGGGAGGACTCTTTCTTGTTCAAATATTGTAATGACCAAATGTTTAGAAAATGTGCTCAAACATTGTCGTACTTTTAAATGTGGAGGGCATTTTGGAGGAAACAAAACAGCAGCACGAGTATTAAAGAGTGGTTTGTATTGGCCTAACTTATTTAAAGATGCTTTTAACTTTGTTCGTCTTTGTGATCGTTGCCAAAGATTAGGTAATATCTCTAAGGGACATGAGATGCCATTAAACAACATTCTTGAAGTGGAGATCTTTGATATTTGGGGACTGGATTTCATGGGACCATTCCCATCTTCCTATTCCAATCAATACATCTTGGTGGCGGTAGATTACTTGTCTAAATGGGTGGAAGCCATTGCCTTACCCAACAATGATGCCAAGAGCGTGATGAACTTCATCAAGAAATACATCTTTATGCGCCATGGTACCCCTCGAGCAATTATCACGGATGGAGGTAAGCATTTTTGTAATAAGTATCTTGATTCTCTCCTTGCAAAATATGGTGTTACTCATCGTGTAGGTACTCCTTACCATCCACAAACAAGTGGGCAAGTTGAGGTAACTAATATAGAAATCAAAAAGATTCTTGAGACTATAGTTGGTCAATCGAGGAAGGATTGCTCTAAGAAACTTGATGATGCACTTTGGGCCTATAGGACTGCATTCAAAACAGCAACCGAGATGTCTCCATATTGAACATGGTGGATGAAATGAGGATGCATGCTTATGAGAATGCCAAGATTTACAAGGATCGAACCAAAAAGTGGCATGACATGCACATTATTTTGCGAGGTCTAAGAGTCGAACAATAGGTATTACTCTATAACTCTAGACTTCATCTTTTTCCAAGTAAATTGCATTCTCGATGGTTCGAACCCTTCGTCATAAAAGAAATTGAGCAATTGAGATTGTTGATGGAGATCGAAGCTTAAAAGTTAATGCTTAAAGATTGAAGGTTTACCGACATGAAGTTTTCGATCCAGTCAAAACTGCAATGAGCCTCACTTGAAAGAAAGGGAGTAATGAGTCGGGCTTAACGACGCTAAACGAAAGCTCTTGTGGGAGGCAACCCATATTTAATTTTGATTTTGAATAAATTTTTCTTCTTAGTATAGTTTTAGTAGCATTGCTTCATTTTGTTCGAGTAATTTTATGATCTAGATCAATTACCTAAGCTTAAAAATGTTAATATCTGCATTTTTAGGTACTTAGGGATTGAAGTTAGGAAGATCCATAGGCTAGCCATGTAAAATGCTACGCCCGTGGCTCAAAAGCAGCAAATTGAGCTAGAGAGGCAGTGGACTCCACGCCCGTGTCACCACTAGGCCACGCCCGTGGAGCACGAGCGACGTTTGATAGGCTTTAGCATGAAAATTCCTTGACACTTAGACCACTCCATGGGAAGTGCGTGGCACATGCCACGCCCATGGAGTGCCCAACAGGTAAGTAAGTAAAAAAAAAAAATGGAAAGGGCATATCAGTCCACGGGTAGGGCGTGGCATGTGGTCTAACCAACTCAGAAAAAAAAAAAAAAAAGAAGAGATGGAGAGACAGACCGGTCCGCCGTGGCCTGCGTAGACCAAAAGAGGACATGGAGGCAGGGCACTCCATGGGCGTGGCACACGCCCATGGAGTGCCTGTGAATACTCAAATTTTGAGACTCAAAAGGCAAGTTTTGAGAATTCTCCGGAACGAGAAGAAACTAGAAGGTCTGTCGGCCGCAGCGGTGGCAGTCGCCCTTAACGGCGGCGTTAGCCGCTACGGCCATAGCGATTTGTGAGATAATTATTTTGGTTGATTAATTGTGAATTATATTGTTTGGGTGAATTTTTAATATTATGATTAATTGATAGTATTTTGATTATTTAATATTGTTAGGTAATTGATTAGTTAAATTTTTTGAAAATTTTTGGGTAGTTAATTGATTATTTGGTTATAGGTTGAAATTATAAATTTTAATTGGAATTATGGAGTTTAAATTGATTTTTAGGATATTAACTATTAATTAGGTGATTGGTGAATTATTTGTTGATTTTATATTATTCGTGGATTTAATTATTTTTAAAAATAATATTGGTAGTTAATTAGTTAAATTGAATAATTATAGTGGTTATTTAATTATAGGAGGTTAAATTATTATTTGGTTAATTTTGTTATATTGAGGAGATATATTGTTAGAATTTTTGGTAAATTATTGATTGTTGGATTATATGTTGATTTATTGATTTTAGTATATAATTATATTATTTATGGGAGTTAATTTGATTATAGGATGTTAAATATTGATTATGGTATTTTTGATTGATTAATTAGTTATATAATTGATGATTAATTGGAGAATTGGAATAAAATAAATTAATTGACGAATTGGGTAATTAAAGAGTAATTTTAGGATTTTAATTGATTTTGAAGGCTAGTAAATTTATTAGTTAGCGTTAAGACTCTAAAATTATGAAAATTCTTTTATTAAGGATTAATGGTTATATTTGAAGGATTTTTAGTAAATGGAGTATATTAGAGAGTAGAATTAATTAATTAGTTGATTAAATTAATTATTATTATTATTGGTGTTAAAATATATTTATAAAATATGATTTAGAGTATAAATATATTTTATAGTGGAATATTTAGAACTGATATCTAGACTAGAAATAAAATAAGTAAATAAATTAATTGCAGGTAAATAGTAAAATTATATAATAAATTAATAAAAATTTAGTCAGAAGAATAAAATAAACAGTTAGGTTTATTAAAATAATACTTTAATTAAAGGAGTCAGTATCTAATTATATTTTCTTATTATACGTATTTCTTAGATCGACCGAGTTCCTCTACTGTTCCTCCAAATTAGAACTCAGGACAGATCTGAATAGTATTTTGCGGTCACTGTGAGTAATAATAAATGGTGCACATCATCCTGCATACATGCATTTTATATGCATATCATATACTCCTTATATTATCATGAATTATTTCTTAATTCTATTGCTATATTGATATCATTCATTTTCCAAATATAATATTTCAGTTCTATAATCTTAGTATTTGATATATAATATTTCGATTCTAAAAATTTATATAATTTTCGCCCTTGATTACATTCATATTGCATTTATTGTATTGAATATATTTGTGAATAACTGTGATGTGAAATTATGTGCTTTTGTATATGGATAGAAATTGGGACGACGTGTGTCATTATGGGTCAGTGAGCCAAGTATGGGGATCGGCTCCCTATTATATATTATTATTATTATTATTATTATTATTATTATTATTATGGAATTGGCCTGGGCCAAATAGGTGGATTTGTGACTTCACTGACTAGTTTTCACATGTTGTGAATATTTGAATGTGATTTGTTTGAAGATGTTGATGTATGACACGTGCTTGTGAAGTATGCCCATTTATTTTACTGTGAAAGCATACTGCTTGAATGTATGAGTTTGCTTTATTTATTATTATTCACTGAGTTTAGTGAAACTCACTCCCGTTCCATAAACATTTTTCAGGAAATAAAAGTACCGTTGGTTTGTGAGACTCTGCTTCTTTCTTCGCAGAGATTCAACCATGTTAGTATAAATTATCTGTTCATATTTGTGGATTTCCGCACTTTTTATTTAACTCCACAATTAGGATGTTTAAATAACATTTGGATATGTAAAAGGAAATATTCATGTGATTATAAATGAATTGTGAAGTATTTCCTTTTGAATATTTGGAGACTATGTGATAGGAATAGTTTGATCATATTATGACAAATAAATATTGCATGAAAAAATATTTTTATTAAATGGATATGGGCCCAAGATGTGAACAGTCCTTAATATTAAGGCTGGGTCAGAATTGTTAACTCTGATTATCATATGAATAATGTCATAATATGGACTTACTATTCCGTCAGTCAAATGATAATGGGAATGAGTTCTAATAGTTTAGGCTTACTACGGGCCTCGGGGGCCTTAAGCTTACCTAGGTCATACTGCCGGTCCGGCCCACGGTTTTGGGTCGTAACAAGAGTTGGTATCAGAGTATAAGATCATATGGTTTAGATAACTGCGGAATTATTCCTGTCACGTCTTGAAGTATTCTTCCTTGTCTCTTAAATTCAGCGTAACTGTCTTTAAATTGAGATAGTAGAAAAATATTTGAGCAGTAGAATATCATATAAAAATATAAATTGTTATGTTTGTTTAATTGTATCCATATTTGGATTTCAGTATGGTGAATACTAGGAGAAGAATACTTAATAGAATGGAGCAAAATGCTTCAGATGAGGCTTTTTCAGGGCCTCCAGCTCCTGTTAGACGCCGTAGAGGTAGATCTATTAGAAATGAGAATGATCAGAATATGAACCCTTCAGTGGTTGATACCATTATGACTGGACTGCAACAAGTAGTGATTGCCATGAACAACATGATGTTGCAACAACAACAAATATTGCAGGCGCAAGCACCTCAGGTGCAACAGCAACAGTAGATACCTATCCATTTACCAGACCCTGTACCTGTCCCTATTCTTGCTCCTATATTAGAACTAGTTGTACCTCCACAACAGCTAGTACCACCTCCACCCCCACCTGTTGAATTGAGAGTAGCAGACAGTACTCTTTATGATAGGTTTATTAGATATAAACCACCTAAGTTCACTGGTGTTGAGGATGCTCCCTCCTTCTTAGCTAGAATTAGAGAATTTTATTTAAAGTTAGGTTGTACTGATGAAAGGTCCATTGTCTTTGCGGGACGTAGAATGGAAAGCACAGCTGAAATCTAGTTTAGAGATTATATTCAGCCTTCCGTAGCTAATATGACTTGGGAACAATTTTTCACACTATTTATGAACTGGTATGTTCCTGAAGGTATGAAAAGAGCAAAAATGGTAGAATTTGGGACCTTAGTTCAAGGAAATATGACGGTAGATGAATATGCTATGAAGTTCATAGAATTGAGCAGATTTGCTCCAAGATCAGTAGCTGATGAGAGTACTAAGGTATATAGGTTTATAAGAGGATTGAATTTAATGTATGCCACTTTGTTTCAGCATAGAGATCAGGACTTTAGTATTATAATTGATTCTGCTAGACAAATAGAGAGTAAATACATCTCTGAGGGAGTAATATTAGGAAAGAGAAGTATTAATCCTATAATGTCATCTAGAAGTTTTAACGTACTAGGAATTAATAGATCTTTTTCTATGGGTTCACAGTCCTCAGGCTCTAGGTTTCAAAAGAAGGGAAATTTTGTTAAAAGGAAAGATAAAAAGAACTTTGGGCAAAGGAAAAGTAGTTTCACTAGTAATGTTAGTAGTGGACCTAGGTCTAATCTGAGTGGTAGTAGATTTAGTGGAGTAGCATGTAACAGATGTGGAAAATTTCACTATGGAGCTTGTGACATAAGTATTATTACCTGTTTTAGATGTCACCAGACAGGCCATTATGCTAGGGATTGCCCTATTTTTCCCACACAACCAATACCATCCCAATCTTCCATGGGCAGTGTATCTAGACCATCTACTGTTGTATCATTTCCATCTAGTTCCAGATTCTCAGGCCAACAGGGCCGTGGTTCTGTTGGTATAGGGAGAGGACAGCATACTGGACAGACTTCGTAGCAATCTGTACTGGGACAACCACGACTCTTTCATTTGACTCAAAGGGATGCTTAGGCATCCAATGGAGTAGTAGCAGGTATTATTACTATCTGTTCTTATGAGGCACCAGTTTTATTTGATCCCGGTGCTACGCATTCATTTATATTTCCTAAATTTGCTGCTAAGCTAGAAAGAATGCTTGAACAGTTAGATTTTCCTTTATTGATATCTACGCCTCTAAATGAACCTGTTTTCGCCGATGCTATTATATCGAATTGTTCTATTATTATTGAGGATAGAAACTTGCCTGCGGATTTAATTGTTCTAGATGTGATAGACTACGATGTTATTTTGGGTATGAATTGGTTAGCAAAACATGATGCGGCCGTTCATTATAAAAGTAAAGAGGTTACTTTTAATTTACCGAGCGGAGCGAAAATCATGTGCAAGGCAGATAAAAGTATGGCTCCTTACAACATAATTTCTGCCATTAGCGCTAGGAAATTGTTAATGAAAGGTTGTCAAGGGTGCATAGCACTGGTAAAGGATACGACGATTACAGAAGCCCGCAAAATGGAAGATGTGCCTATAGTGAACGAGTTTCTAGATGTGTTTCCAGAAGAATTACCTGGTCTTCCTCCAGATCGAGAAATAGAATTTTGCATCGACTTGATTCCTAGCACGACACCCATATCGATGCCACCTTACCGAATGGCACCAGCATAATTAAAAGAACTTAAAGAACAATTGCAAGAGTTGCTAGATAGAGGTTTCATTAGACCCAGCACTTCACCTTGGGGTGCTCCAGTCCTTTTTGTGAAGAAGAAAGACGGTTCTCTTCGTCTTTGTATCGATTATAGGCAACTGAATAAAGTGACGATAAAGAATAAATACCCACTTCCGAGAATTGATGATTTGTCTGATCAGCTTCAGGGAGCTGTCCACTTTTCCAAGATCGACTTGAGATCTGATTATCATCAGTTGAAGATTAGAGAGCAAGACATTCCTAAAGCAGCGTTCAGGATAAGATATGGCCACTATGAATTTTTGGTTATGTCTTTCGGACTCACTAATGCTCTAGCTAGTTTCATGGATTTGATGAATCGTGTGTTCAAGCCCTATTTGGATCAGTTCGTGATTGTGTTCATTGATGATATATTGATATATTCCAGAACTGCAACAGAACATGTACATCATTTGAGGATCGTGTTACAAACTTTGCGAGA
>CANUEP010036090.1:0-21010 GCA_947857235.1 Jatropha podagrica | reverse complement strand
GTTATGTAAAAGAAATTATCATGTGATTATAAATAAATTGTGGAGTGTTCTTTTTGAATATTTGGTGACCATATGATAGAAATAGTTTGATCATATTATGACAAATAAATATTTACATGAGAATATATTTTTATTAAACGGATATGGGCCCGAGCTGTGAACAATATTTAATACTAATGCTGGATAAAAAATGTTAACTCTGATTATTGCATGAATAATGTCATAATATGGGCTTACTATTTTGTTAGTCAAAAGATAATAGAAATGAGTTTTAATAGTTTAGGCTTACTACGAGGCTCAGAGATTTTAAACTTACCTAGATCCTAGTACCGATCCGATCCACGATTTTGGATCGTGACATAAACATTATTACTTATGTCAAAATTATAATTAAGTAGTTTTGAAAATTATATAAAAACAGCATAAAGAAATAAACACATACCGAAGAACCCAATAAATAAAAGAAATATAAATAGATAATAGATATTAAATTTGAATAGATACAATAATTTATCCATAAGCTTTAAAGTAATATTTAATTTAGCCTCAACTTCTTGCTTATTCAAATCATCATCTAAACATTTTTGTGAACATGCAAATGAAAAACGCAAGAGAAAGAATTAAGACATGCAACAAAGTAAATGAATATAGCAATAAAGAATATAAATAGGAAATGGAATTGTAAGTTAATAAGCAAAGAACGTATGATGATAATAAATAACTTAGCTATGGAATAGAATTGCAAATTAATAAGCAAAGTACATAAAGAGAAAATGTATGATTGGAATGAAAATGCAAATTAACAAGCAAAGAATGTCCGGCGAGAGAGAGATAGTGTGTGTGTGGAGATACAAAAACAGATTTTAAAGGGAAAATGAGATTTTAATGGGATTATGGATACAAATAATTAAAATTTAAAACTCCTAATTATTAGTTATTAAAAAAGGAGAAAATTTATAAAAAATTTTAAAAAAAAATTGAAGAGTGATTAAAAAGTGATCTATAAATAAGAAAATTTGTAAAAAAAGATAAATGGAAATGCTAAGCTAAGAAAGTGCCAACTCACCTTTTTAAAAATTTTTTTCTTCAGGATATATATATATATATTACAACCTTATCTTTATTCATAAATCATTTTATCATCACATTATGTGTTTTATTATCTCTATGTTTGGCTTATTTATATTTAATACTAAAAGAAAAAAAATGTTACTTATATATTTATATTTACAATCAAATAAATATTAAAAATTAAAAATATTGATCCTAAAATATTAAAATTTTTTCATTTTATTTATAAAATAGTGAACTTTTTAAGTTTTGCTCCCTTAAATTTTAAAAGTTTGGTATAGTGAAATTGTATTTTATAATAAATTTAATTGAAAATTCTAGGAGAATATTTCAATGTCTTTTTTTTGTCATTTTAAATCTATTACAAATCAAAAAATTTTTTTTATCAAACACGTTCGCTTTCAATCACTATTTAAACAACTAACAGGTAGTTGCTAACATTTATCAATTAACCTCTGTTAAAACAACTAACAACTATTAAAATATTTTACAGCTATTAAAACCGTTAATATTTTCGAATGGACCATTAGTTGGCACAACTTCATTACAAATTTTTTAACAATACAATTTTTATATCAACCTATAACAATTTTAAAATATTTTTATAAGATAACAATAATAAAATTATTAATGGAATTAATTTCATTATTACTTTATTATTCAAATAATCATCAAAGATAATTTATATTCATAATTAGTTGAAAACTAAATACATGATATACTATAGACAATAATAAATTCCTTTTTTATATCTATATTTAGTGATATGTACATTTTTTCTTTTTGAAAATTCAATTGCATTATATATTATTCATATAAAGTAACAAAAAATCATCAATGATATTTGGAGGGATAAGATTCCGCTCCAAAGAATCAGACATAAAAATAGATGTTTATGCTAATCTCTGAGCAATCTGATTCGCTGATTTCTTGATAAAACACAAAATAATATTAGCAAATCGGCAATTATACTCCCTCCATGAGACAAATCAGTCTCCCTACCATTAATGGCATGAATAGCCAATAGACAATCACTTTCCAACTCAATATGCATATGTCCAAAATGATATTGGACCCAAACCAACACATCTCTAATGCCAAGCAACTCAGCAAGAAAAGGAATAGGGGTATTGGGCCACTGTCGCATGCAACCACCCAGAGACTGTCCTTGTGCATCGCGCGCAATCCACCCTGCGCCTGCTATATGTGACACAGCCAACCATGCAGCATCTACATTAACTTTTATTGTCCCTAGAGGAGGAGGACGCCATTTAACCAGGTACTGCAACTGTGGAACTGGGTGAGTTAAACCAACACTTTGTCGTGCTTGTTGCCACTTATCCAAACTGACAGTAGCTCTAAAAAGCACCTGTTCATAGCTCCACCACTTATATTACTCCACAAGACCCTATTCCGATGAAACCAAAACTGCCAGGCTATCATGAACGCTCGACACAGTTGCCCCTCATCAAAGCGATCAAACAAGACTTGGATCCAATCTGCTACCGACCCCTGCTCTAGCCACCAAACAAAACCGGTCCTCCTCCAAACATTCTCTGCAAATGAACAATTCCAAAGGCAATGTACCACAGATTCATCCTCCACCGCACACACACAACATCGATGACCCACATCAATACGACGACGTCGTAAATTCTACAAGACTGATAAAAAATTAGAAGCCACTCGCCACCAGAAATTTAAAAGCTTTGGAGGCACCAGAATCCTATAAAGACGATGCCAAAAAACTAAACTCAGGCGTTGGGGAACACTGTGTGTTGCAGCCAAGCACCTATACCCACTTTTAACCGAGTGAATACCGTTGCGCTCAGGAACCTAAAACCAAGTGTCCGGAATATCCATCGACGAAAGCTGCTTGATACATAATAAAAGTCAAAATTAATGTCGTACCTATTATTTTTAAGTAATTTACTCATTATATTTTTTCAGATCATTATTTTGGAGAGTTATCAATTTCGAATCTGCTCTTTTCAAGTTGGCAATTAGGTTTTAGCAGTAAAAAGATCAATAAAAGGCAAGTTGGCAATCTGGTAATAGACTCTTCCAGTCGAGGATTACCATTAAAATCATTCAAAGTAATTAAAAGGAGGCTAAACCATGTATATCATCTACGCTGTCTAAAGGCAAAGGATAAGGTCCATCATTACAAATCACGTTAATGAAATTCAACTGCAATGAGAAATTCGCAAAGTAAAGTTCATAAACATGAAGTAAAAAAAGGGAGGAAAAATATTCTCCGTGCTTCCATATATATCACAGCTCCATTTTGTAATTCATCTGTTACAAAAGAAGGCAAAAAGATACAGCAATCTAAGCTACAATAATTAAAATAACTAATAATTATCTTACACAACTATATGTATACACACGAAAAATTAAATCAACTAATGAGTCAAATCTACATCAAAGATTTAATTGAAGTGCAATAAGATTGTTTCTTTTCTTAGTAAATATATATTAATTGTAATCAAATGAAATGAAAGTAACAATAACTTCAAAATGAAAAATAGTAGAACGAATTTAAATTGATAGAACAAAATCGTAGTGGTAAAATGCATTATGTTGATAAGGTGTTATAAAATAATATAAAATTAAAAAAAAAAATAGAAAGCAAAATATGAAATTGTATTTATTATTTATGAGAAGCCACATATATATATATAATTACGTAAAGTGGAACCTTAAGTCTTACATAAATCACGAAAGATAGAATAAAAAATAATTAAGAATACATGCTTCTCACCTACGACATCTATTTATTTATAACAACAACTACTTCAACCTCGACTGCTTCGAACTTAATTTTGAAATCTAATAGTAATTGTATTCATTTGGTAAAACTGAAATGAACACATCTTTGAATTTAATTCTATCAAGATGGATGTACTTGTGACCAAATGAATATGATCACAACTAATTTTTAAATTAGACAAATTAATCTGAGATAATTGCAATTTCAAAATTGTACAAAATAAAATTTTCAGCAAATTACAATTTTATGAAAAGGTTTAGTTATTGGACACAAATATTTTTATAAATATTAAAAGTCATTCAATTTTTAAAAATTTAAACTTCTTATGCTTATAAATAAGAGTTGAAGAAGAAATTTAACATCTCTAATGAACAATCAGCAATTATTTAAATACTTTTAAAGATGTACCAAAACATAGCATATTGGTAAGTGCATGTACATGACCTTATAATAGATTTATGTTCGAATCCACCTCCTATATTCAAAAAGATACCTTGAAAGATCGAACAAATTTTTAGATATTTAGAAACGCATACACCAATATAAAATTTCAAGCCTGCAAATGAAAGCTCAAATAGCTATTCACCTCTTAACAATTTAGATAAAAAGGACGTTAAAAGCACAATTCCACATATTTAACATCAAAAATACAACCTTGATTTATTGTTTAACACCACAGTCATAAACTTGCACTATTTTCTTCATGTTACAGTAACAAAGCCACCATCTTATACATAACTTTTAGCGGACCATACACAGAGAAAGGAACTTGTAGTTACTAGATGAAGCCTACCATCTTAAACAGTCCTTGCCCTTGTTTGCCCCATACAAACGAAAGAGGCTGAAAGCAGAGAGACCAGACAGAACTACCGTACTAAGACAAACGAAAAAAGCACTTGCTATTCCCTCCCCAACTTGGTTGCAGAATTTTCCATACATATCACATATCTTCATCCATTGTAGTTCAGGTTGTCCCAACTTCGCAAATGCTGCAGATTGTGCAGCAGCTGCAACAGCTGCCACTGTCAAGTATGCCATCACCTGCACAAATGGCTTAGTGTGTAAGAATGAGATGGCCATAGCAAGTTATCACTAGACAATACGCATTTTTTCGGCTTGGAGATTTTCAATTATGATATTTGAATGGCATTCATCACTAAGAAAGAAAAGATTTACGGAAAATAGAAGTATATGGAGTTGTGCAAACTTTTATTTCTGTACAAAATGACTGAATGTTCCAAGCCTAATATAGTAAATGCAATTTCGTAAGATTCCGTAATGTTCTGAAGTTGAAATCTAAGATGAAAAGCAAAAATAACACAGAGCAGAGGAGCACAATCTTGGACAAGTCGTTCATCAAGTGGTGCAACTAAACCAAATGCTCAAGCAAGTGTAGTTGTGTCAAGGAAGCATCTAGCTTAGCTAATTCAAAAATTTTTGGTATTTCCTCTGAAGATGCAAAAATCTGGATTAAGAGCAATAGATTATGAAAATTTGAAATCCTTTGTCATTAACATCAGTAAGGTATAGAGGACCTACAATTAATGTAAATCATCAATTAACAGATTGAAGAAAAATAATTAGTTCAAACTTGTTTTGATCATATCTTGATGTAATGGGGCCGGCCTCATGGCCCCTCCCAACCTTCCTCATTGGTTGGGGTCCACTTCACCCCCCCCCCCCTAGACTGAGAGCTTATTCTTGTATTAGACCACGCATCCCCAGAGGGACTCATCAATATCATATTCAGATCCATGGAACAGATACACATGATCATTAAATGTGTTGACAAAACGTATGAATTCTATTGTACAAATCCGCTCAGTATTTATGCCACATGACACATATCTAAGTCTAGGCTGTCCATTTATGACAAAAACTCAATCCTACCACACCACCTTCCCCACCTTCCTCATTGGTTGGGTCCCTTCACCACACCACCCCCCATGGAGCTAGACTAAGAGCTTATTCTTGTATTGGTTTTGTATTAGACCACGCAACCCCAGAGGGACTCATCAATATCGTATTCAGATCCATGGAACAGATACACATGATCATTAAATGTGTTGAAAAAATGTATGAATTCTATTCTATTGTACAACTCCGCTCAGTATTTGTGCCACAGACACATATCTAAGTCTAGGCTGTCCATTTATGACAAAAACTCAATCCTATTAATTTCTTCTGCCTGAGTGCAAACGTAGCTGGCATGCATGGAGAACTCAAGGACACATATTATCCATCCAGGATGAACGAAAGATGGCTAATGTATAAAGAAATCGAAAGGAGTTCTAAAAAGCAATTATAGCAATTGAAATTAATTATTTTTTCTAACAATATGCATGAGCTACCGTTGTCAAATCTCTTCAGTAGTGGGCCTTCATTAGAAAGGTTTACTATCTTACTTGGACTTCATTTAGTGACAAGTTGGCAGAGGCGCACTGATAAACTAGCAGCACTGGAACATTAAATATGTACCACCTAATAAGTAAGCAATGAGAGCCAGAGCCAGAGCCCTCACATATGGGAATGTGTTACAGCACCAGGTTATCAATATGCAAATATTTTTTTTAAAAAAGACAGTTTGTCAGGCTAAACTGGAATCTAATTAGAAATACAGTCCAGTTTAAAGCCTTTTGTTGACCAGCCTTTCAGCCTAGTCAATACCAAGAAGAACAAGCAAACCATGTGAACTAAAAAAACCAATAATGCCGAGTTTAATCAAAGTTATGCAGTAATGACTTAACAGCTCAAAAAGTAAAATAAGAAATTGAAAGAAGCTCTGCCTTCTCGCTTTACCTTTTTTTTTTTTTTTTTGCTTATGATGGATGTGTTACAAATTTTCTTTTACTAATTATACTACTCTATCCTTAATCTTGATATTGTTTAATGCCTTTTTCTTAAATTTTAAAGATAGAATTATAATTATGACATATCATATTGTTTAAAACTCTAGTTGAACTAGTTACTAGTCATGAAACGAAGTCAAGCTCTGATCAAGGTTTTGAAAACATTGTGGTATTCCTTTGTCTTAGAAAACACATGATTACCACATATCACTAAATACCCTGTTTAGAAGGTGGTATTCTAGTCACTGATCTTAGATCTAACCCATCAAAGTTGAGTAAGTTTCTGCATCTCTCAAGGAATGTAACTTAAGGCAATAATATTTAATTACTTGAATCTACTTCAAGTTTGCCAAGAAGTAACATTTCCTTATTTGCTACTCCAACAGTAAACATTAGGAATAATACCTTAATTAGCAAATAAAAGTAAAGCATTTTATTATAGCATTAACTTATCAAATCATTTCAAAACATTGCATAGAGTTCAAGCACAAATAGACAAAATTAATACTGATCATTTATAACCATAACAATTAGCAGTTGGCTAGTCACTGACATAACTTGACAAACGACTAGAACACTCAAAGGAATTACACAGGTTTGGCACATTAATGATATTGGACAGGTCAGCACCTACCCCAATCCAGAAATAACTCCAAAGTAGGGCAGGATCAAAACAAAAGAAGAGTACAATTAATTCTAACTATTTATAATAGAACTCCAGCTACAAAATTTACATGCATATTATGATTATCTGATCTTTAGCAAATAAGTGCTGGAGTTAGCTGAAAATGGTAGAGTCGTCTCCAATATTGGGAGATTAGAAGATCAAAAACCCCAGTTTGAGCCAAATTAATCAATAAAAATAATAATAATAATAAATATTTTTTTTCAGATTTTCAAACATAAAGAGACAACCATAGACTAAAAAACAAACACATAGAGAGCGTGAAGTAATCAATACCTGATCTCCAGAGAAGATGGCCCATGCTAAGGGCTTGTTGAAGAGCACACTCCCTCTAATCATACCCACAACGCATCTTACCCCCTGAACCAAAGAATAGGCAGCAACTATTCCATTTGCAATCACCAAAAATCTGCAAAATAAAAAAAAATGAAGAAATTAGAGAAACTTTAGTAAAGAAAGACTTTTGGGAACCATTAATTTGCAGTTTAAAAGATCTTACACAAGAGCTTTCATATCAGTATATCTTGCTTTCTTTTGGATTGAAAAGATTTCTTTAACTTGGGTATCTGTAGCAACAAGAACAGCAGCAAGAACTCCTAAGCCACAGATAACACACCTCAAAACAAGCTCAACAAGCCTAACTCTCCTGTCTATCACCTTCACATTAGTGCCATGATATACTGCAACATTTCCAGGACTAACACCAACCCCCAAATAACTCATTTTGAACGAAGACAAAAAAAATGTGATGAAGTTAGAGAAAATAAGAAGCAAGCAAAACCCAAGAAATAGACAAAAACTCTCAAAAGCTTGAGCCCATAAAGCCTCACACCTACACAAGCACAGACCTTCGGTCCCCTTAAATAGGCAGATCATGGGAGAATTTCTTTTTCACTTTTCTTTTTGTTTTCTTGTTTTTTCCTTCTTCTTTTTTTGTCGTAAGTGATAGTGATATTACAAGCGGATTTTCATAGTTATGTGTAATTTACTTTTTCTTGTCTAATCAAAGTCATATGTTTGGATCGGTGAAAAATATGAAATGGGTGAATATTGAGTAGAAAAATAAATACATTTACTCTATTTATTTATTAAAAATTACAGTTCCATCTTTATTTATTGCACTTTCATAATTCATAATTTCAACTTATAAAATCACTTTTCCCTCTTTAATTCTTTCACACATCCAATCATAATAGGAAATTTTTAAAAAAATTTCCCCTTTTTTCTTCCTTCAATATTTTTTTTCCTACCTAAATTGTTAACCAAGCTCAGTATTAAAGTGAAACTACATACATTGCATAAGAAAAATTAATAAATAACTATTAAATCCCTAATTTGATCAAAATCATGAATTTATCTCTTTTATTTGACAATTTTATTAATAGGTTGTTATTTATTACTTCCATTTCTAAATATTTTTTTACATTTAAAATTTTTATCTGATGGCGAGTGTAATGGAATTGCATGGCGGAAGCTTGCGAGGCTGCCAAATGGTGGAAAGGCAATATCAGTGCATACAACACCACTAAAAGGTCCATTTAATGAAAGCCTGAGCATTTCAATTAAAACACCATTGAAGGAGGAAAAACATGAGGCACTCTAGGAAGAGGCAACTGTTGCTTGCCCCAAGAAAAGGGTTAGATAAGGTGAGAGGCCATTGTTAATTCCTCTGTATACAAAGTATTGAATGAAGGTGATGGAGCTTAGCTAGCTGAGATTTAATGATGGCCCATTTTTGTTGTCTAAATAAGTGTGAGCTACAAAAACAAATTGTTTTCTTTTCTTCATAAGTAAAATGATTAAGTTGGGAGAGACATCAAAAATATGTCATCAAGCGCAAAGCAAAGCCCATCAAATGATTGTGGTGGTGGGCCATTGTAAGGTAGGTAATGTGGTTGGTTTCCCATGTTAATTTGATGGAATTTGAGAAGTGGCTTCAGTTGCTCTTACACTTTTGTAAGAGATTTTTTTAAATAGTTTTTAGTATTATGATTATTTAAAACGTTAAACGCTATTTTTTGTAATATTTAATTACATAATATTTGAATTGATTTTTAGAGATTAAATTAATTTTTTATAAAAAGTTAACACATATAATGTTTAACTTTTAATATTTTTATAAAAAATTATTCAAACGGCTAGCAATTTATTATTAATAATAGTTAACAATTTTAATTTTATCGAATAAATTTTTATTTAATAAATAAAAAATTGAAAAATAATTTGAAAAAGTTTAGCCATGAGGTCATTTGGGGATGAAAATGCTGGTTTAGATGAAATCAAATCATAACAATTAAAATAATTTTTTTTTTAAATAAAATCAAATTGAATCAATTAACTTGTTTAATCAAATTAAATTGAATTAATTTTTTATTTGATTTTTCAATTTTGACTATTTTTGGGGTTAACTTGATTTGATTTTGAATTTTTTTTTTTATTTGGCAAAATGAAAACTAAGATAAGTTTATATTGTTATATTTTGAATTAATGGTTTGGCCATTTTTGGTTATATTGTAGGATTGAAAATGCGTGTGGGGCAGAGAAGATAAATGGGAATGGCTGTTGGGATTCTATGGAAGTGGATGAGATGAGTCACTTTCACATTAATTACTTAATAATTTATATAAATCTGGCAATGGCTCTTTGCGTTTTCAACATAGCTTTCCAATTAATTAATGTATAATATTTTAATTAATTAATTAATTAATATTAAAATGCAATACAAGCTCTGTCGTCTTTTCCTTTCACTCTTTCAGAGACTTCTGGATTGGTCCTCCATAGAAACAGCACATGCAAGCTGATCATGTTGCCAGAACAGAATCATAAACCTAAGGGCTTCTCATCTCAGCCACAATTTTAAAATACTAAACTTGACTTCTCTCTATCATCTATACCTGAATTGTTTTTCCAAGAATTGCAAATTCTTGAGAGCTTAGCCAAAACAAATAAATATAGCAAACTTAGCCAAAACAATTTCTGAGAGCTTCTTCTCATAACTAACAAACTGAAATTACAAAGTAGATGCAGAAACAAAAATCTTCAAGTTGAACCTTTTCACTTACGGAAGATAATCAAATTTGCAAGAATGATGACCTGTTAACAACATTTGAGATATCAAAATTAAAAAGAGCACTAAGTGATTAAATTTGGATGATCATCAAATAAAGCTTACTTGGATCAAGGTCAGTGATGATTGCAGCAGAACTGAAGTAACAAGTAGCACCTTTATGCTTGAACTTCTGATAATAGCTATTGAAGGCAAAAGAGGCATGATCTTTCACTGTGTTTGGGAAATAACATGGTTGGTTTTCTTGAATCATCCTGCAATCTGCCCCTCCCTTTCCGCATGCCCAATCAAGTGCTATTTGCAACTCTGCCTCTGGGGTTTGCTCATCTGCTATGCACCATTCCTCAAATTGTCCATCTGATTTTTGTGGGGCTAAAGCAACAAAAATGAGAGCTAGCACAAAAATGTGAATAGAAGATGACATTGTGATAGAAGAACTTGTACTTCCAGTCTTCAAGTTCAAATTCATTTTATTTTGAGAACACAAAGAAGATATCTACTTTTTGGAAAGTTGAAATTGAGATTCTAATTCTATGCATTTTCCTTTGATTTCACGACAAGTATTTTCATCTTTTTTAGGTTGACTAAATTACCCTGGATTTAGGTTTTTTTTTCCCTTTTTAATTTTTAAAACAATTTTGGCTAATACTTGAACATAATATTAAAATTAAAAATCATAATAAAAGACTCAATTTAGTTAGGAATCATGTTAAGATCTAAGGAAAAAAAATAATAAATATTTTAATAATAACTTATCTACTATATAAATTTATTATTGACAATAATTTTAATGACTAATATTTTATTGTGATAATAAAGAAAATTTTATTTCAACTTAATTAGAAATTTAAATTAAAAAATCAATAGAAATTTATATTTAAAAAAAATTCAATTAACTAATATATATGACGAGTATAAACAATGTCTAAAACGCATTTTTCAAAAGTAAAAGTATATAATTGTCCTTGAAACTATTATTGGGTCAAACCATTTCTAAAACGATTATAATTAGGCATGACTATTGATTTGTCTGGTTTAGAATTTATTATATTCTTATTAATCAAAATCGGTCCAAACTCGCTAATTTTAAGAATCAAACCAGAACAAATGGTTGAAGGGCTAGTTCAAGAGGGAGATAAATTCACCAATACAAATAAATGGGTAAAAGTGCATAATTGGGGTTGAACTCATAGTTACATCCGACAATTTCCAAAATGACATTAATTAGATAATTATGAATTAAAATTAATTGATATTTACCTCCAAGTAATGAGATAAAATGATAAGAATTTATCATTCTTTAGTCAGAGATATCGAGTTCAAACTCTAGATATAGGGTACTTTTGAAGGGCACGTCTTGCCCTTTGTAATGAATTAAATTTGGCCAAATTAAAACCACTAATTTTTAGATTGGATGGGTTTAGGTTATTGATACCGACAATAAAATTGCATTGAGGTTAATTTGAGAAAAATAGACACCAAAATTGTGGTAGAATCATCATAACTAAAAATTGTGAAATGAGAAGCCATGAACTAGCATCACAAGTTGGTTTAAGTCAGTTTATTTTTCAAAAAATACTAGTTCTCTAAATTAGGAATACCTAACTATGATTAATTATTTGAATATTTTGTTCTAATTGAATTTTTTTTATACTATAAATGTTCATAGACTGTTGGGCTAAATTTAATCCTACACGTTTCACGCTAAATTTAGAAAGGAAAAGCGCTCCAAAAAAAGATTTCTCTATCTATAAAGATCGAATACTCCACCTCTTATTTAAGTGACACGAGTTTTTTCCATTTAAACCATTCTCGTTAAATTATTTTAGCACTCTCTCTCAACTAACAGGTGAACATAACATCAATCAGCACTTGGAAATAAAGTTTGACACTCCTCTTGAAGTAAATGTTGCAGAACTAGAACTGCCAATTCCCATACTAAATTTTATATTTCTGATTTAGAAGGTAGATAATAAAATAAATGGATTATAATCCAGAATTAGACTGAGTTGAAGTCTAATTATTATTGGCTAAAACTGACTATTTGGGCAATTAGATAACATGATTACAATTTACCTTTAGATTAAAAATTGTTATTACTACAATGCAAAATGGAACCTAAAACTGTGGATCAACTTTCTATTTTCTTTTAGCAGATGAAGGGCAAGAGGTATGCAAAATTTTAAATAATTCATCTCATTGGCTCTATGTGAGAGAGGAGCTTGATCACTCATAGGGTTTCTGGTTTTAACTTAGTTATGCAATTGATAGTTGATTTAAATCCAATAATTAGATTGAAGATTTTTGGTAATGATTTTAATCAGGTACTACAACTCACAATCATCCATTGATTTCATCAAGTATATTTTAGAGTTTTTTCGTATTAATTAGTCGTTGATTTATATTATATTTATATTAGATTTGGACTTCATTAACCTTGTAAAAATAATTATCAAAATTTAATTTATTTTAATTAATATTTTTTATCATTTTATTTATAATTATTTAAAAATAATAAATGTTATTTAAAAATTTAAAACTATTTTTTATTTATATAACACATTAAAATAAAAAATAACATATTCACCTTGAAAATTAAAAATATGTATATGTGCATAATAATAATAATAATATATAAAAATAGTTATAGTATTAATGGTCATTGTTTATTTTAGCAACAACTGCTAATAAAATTTTATCAAATATCTACATTCATTCAATACCAACGACTAGCTATTAGCCCTAACAACATCTAAATTACATGGATCTTAAATCATGGATTAATAACTACTTGTAGGTAGGGATGAGTGTTCGATTCAGCCAATTCGATTATTTCGATTAATTCGGCCAATTCAGTTAGGTGACTAAATGTTTAGTTAAAAAAAATTAAAATTTTGGTGATCGGTTAAAAGTTCAGTTAAAACTTATTTTAATTGAATTAATCAAATTAACTGACTCTTAAAACTATGTCGTTTTGATTATTATGTAATAAAATTAAAAATAAAAAGTATTTCAGTTTTTATTTTAATTAAATAGTGATTAATAATTTTAGTTAATTTTTATTTCGGTTAAATTCGATTAATCATAAATTTTAATTAATTCAGCCGGTTAATTAAGTTTTTATTTTCTTAACTTCAGTTCGATTAATGATTAAAATTAATTTAGTTAAAATGGTTTAATTAAGTTCAATAAAAAATTAATTTGATTAAATTTAATTAAGTAAAAAAATACTTTAATGAATTAATTTCGATTAAAAAATTTACTCAAACGGAACAAATCGGCGAATTCTCATCCGTACTTGTAGGTTAACTAAATCAGTTTTAATGAATAATTTTGAAGATTCAATAATGACCGGTCCATGGTGTAATAAATAAGCTCATTTCAATTTAAAAAATGAAAAATAGGAATGGCTAAATTGGTCTTTGTCAAAAGAGCTAAAGCCGCGTATTGTGTTCCTATAACTTACATGTTTGTCATGAGCTGGCCAAAAATGATCTTATCTTGAAGCAAACGGAAAGTGAAAATATGACGTAATTGATGAAGAATCTATCTCTCTCCTTTTCCTTTCTTTTCCTTTCCTTTCCTTTTTTGGGTAAATATATATATAAGCTGAAATAAAAAGAAAATTGAAGATTATCTCTGTTTTCAGTATTTTAAATTTTTAATAAATTTTTTATTTTTTTATATTTTGATTGGATACTTTTTAAATTTAAAAATTAATAATAAAATTTTTTAAAGTGTTTTAGAATTCTATTTTGAATATCAAATTTAACAAATTCAATCTACTTGCTTTTAAATTTTTTTTTGAGAATTACTTGCTTTTAAACTTTAATAATATCTATTAGAGAATATCTTATCATCTACGTGCTAACATATAATAATAAAATATATTAAAGCAGTATTAGACTTATAAACTAACACTAATTGATAATCAATATAGGACTTATTTTATATGGATTATTCAATATCCAATATGTATATTTTGTATTTACCTCATAGACAGATTAATTGAAGAAAAGCCTCCTAGAAACCCCTCTACCAGTAGCAAAATAACACGGTTCATTAAGCTGACAGATCCCCCTCATAAGGAAGATAAGGTCCCTCCAGTTTCACCCAACTATCGAAGCTATTCGATAGCTAATCGATAACGTGAGGCGAAATCGAAGACGCATCCCAAGATGGCCAACTACCATAGCCATGAGTTCAGTCACACCCAATTAGTATTCGACGAAGCCAATCTTAGGGTTGTTGTTAAAGAGTTAGTTCAGGAATGTAGGGAGGCAGGGGAGATGAGAGATTATGGTCTCCGACAGGGTTTACCATTATCGGCTGACATTCTGGCTACAGCTTTCCCACCAAAATTCAAGCTTCCTACTTTCTAATCTTACGATGAATCTACCATCCCAGAAGTCACTTGGCGACCTTTCAAACTATGATATATCTACAGACCAATTCGGAGGATCTAATGTGTAAGGTCTTCCTCACTACCCTCAAATGGGCTGCATAGGAGTGGTATCAAACACTCAAAACAAGGTCTGTTCACTCTTTCTCCCAATCGACCTCATTATTTCAAGCCCGTTTCATCACATGTGTACCCTCTAGAAAGATATCATCTAATCTAGTTGACTTAAAAAGGGGGGATGGAAAGACTCCTAGACAATATTTTTCCAAATTTCAAAGGATGGTGATGCAGATAGAGAACTTGAATGATGAAATGGGCAGAAGCGTTATGGAAAAAAATTGCAAATATAGTAAATTGTTCAAAAGTCTGAGCATAGATCCACCCCTAACCTTTGTTGAACTTATAGCGTGAGCTCACAAGTACATAAAGTTAGATGAAGCCTATGAGGCTCAACAACATAGATCGCCTAGAGAAGATAAGCTCAAGCACAAAAGGTATCCTTCCCCAGTTAGGAGACGTTCGCCTCGAAGGAGATCGTCCATCCAAACCTCATGAGTTAGTTACTCTGTCCGAACTCCATACTCAAGAGATAGCAAGTCCCAACAAGATCAAGAGTTTATCCCTTTGAAAAGGGCATGCTTAGAGATTATGTCATGGATAAAGGAACAAGGCCATCGAGTCCAATTCTACTATCCTAGGAAGATGAAGGAAGACACCTCAAGCCAGAGAGATAAGAGCAAATATTGCAAATTTCATAAGGATGTAAGCCACAAGAGCGAGGATTGTTGACAATTGAAGAGAGAAATAGAATGCCTTGTGTAGATAGGTGAGTTGAAACAGTTTATAGGAGAAGCTTAGTAAGATGACGAGTAGAGAGGCAAGCAGGTGAGAGAATGTCATACCTTAGGCACCATCCACACCCCATTTGGTGGTTCCTCAGAAGGTGATAGCAATTCGACAAGAAAGCGAAAAGCCAAAAATATTTATTCCATCTTGCCCCAATAGAGGCCATATCCAAGACTACCCATATCATTCTCTGAGGCCGATAGCGAACGTATACATATCTCATATAGTTATAACCCGGTAATTGAATGTACCTTGGAAAAATTTATGGTGAAAAGAATTTTAGTAGATAAGGGTAATGCAGTAAACTTATTGACCATGGAAGTATTTAAAGCCTTGAAATTAGATCTGGCAAAGCTCATGCCTATTAGAACCCCTTTAGTTGGCTTAGCAGGGAAGCTTATACAAGTGTTTGGATCTATAAACATAACCCTAGAACTTCGAACTAAAATCTCATTAAGGAGACTTAAACTAGAATTCATGGTGGCAAACATTTACTTTCCATACAATGCCATATTGGGTAGACCATCCCTATATGAATTTGAAGCTACTACATGCATCTAGTACCTAACCATGAAGTTTTACTCTAATAAGAGCGAAGTGGTTACCATTAGGGGAGACCAGAAGGTAGCTAGGGAAGCATACATGATAGAATTAAAAGGATTACCCCTTGCCCTACTAGTCATATAGGGGCTAGAAACTGAGCTACCTACAAAGCCAACCGAACATCAACCCTTTGATATCCCCAGGAATAATGTAGACTATCGTCCAACACCAATAGGAGAGCTTATCAAATAGGAAGTAAGGTAAGGGAAGAAGTTAATACTGAGAGCCGATCTACCAGGAGAAGTACAGGATGGCATTAAGGCAGTTTTAGAAACTAATGTTCACAGCTTTGCCTGGACTACAGAGGATATAATCGGTATCGATTATGATGCTATATCCCATAAACTCAGCATTGATCCAAGCTTCAAGCCAGTAAAATAGAAAAAAAAGGAACCATCGTCTAGAGAGACAACAAGTTATAAGTACCAAGGTAGATAAGCTTTTGAAGGCGAGATTCATAAGGGAGGTGAACTATATTGAGTGGTTGGTGAATGTAATTTTGGTACTAAAGGCCAATGAAAAATGGAGACTATGTGTTGACTTCACTAACCTACATAAGGCATGCCCGAAAGATCTTTATCCTTTGCCCAATATAGATCAGCTGATGGACTCAACAGTAGCTTATGAGGTCTACAGTTTTGTGGAGGCAACAATAGGGTATCACCAAATAAAGATGAACAAACTGGATGAGGAAAAGACTAGCTTTGTCACCAATAGAGGGATCTACTATTACCGGTTCATACCCTTCGGATTAAAAATGTAAGAGGCATATAACAGAGACCGGTTAATAGCATATTCCTGGGTCAAATTGGGCGAATTATAGAGTTATATGTTGACGATATGATAGTAAAAAGTGTTTGAGCTTTCTATCATCCTAGGGACCTTCATGAAGCATTTGAAATTTTGAATAAATTTAATATGAAGCTCAACCCAGATAAGTGTACATTTAGATTTAAAGTAAGGAAGTTCTTGGGCCTCATGATATTACAAAGGGGGGGATTGAGATGAACCCTAAAAAGATTAAGACAATTTTAGAAATGCAAGCGCCAATAAGCATTCACAATGTATAATAATTGAATGGTTGAATTACTTCCTTAGGGCAATTTATCTCCTACTCAGCCAAGAGGTGCATGCCCTTCTATCGAACCCTTAAATAATTGAAAGGTTTCTAGCTCACCTTTGAAAAGATTAAAGACTTCTTATCTTCTACTCCCCTCTTAAGCAGACCGAAGAAGGATGAACCCTTGTACTTGTACCTAACTATTACTGAAGCTTTGTTGCTTCAGTTTTAATTCGAGAGGAAAAGGGTGAGCAGAATCCTATATATTGCATTAGCAAAGTCCTTCGAGTCTCAGAATTAAGGTATTCGAACATTGAAAAATTGGTGTTTGCCGTTCTGACCTCGACGAACCGATTATGTCACCACTTCCAATCTCACACTGTGATGATTTGAACAAATAACCTCCTAAAAAGATCCTACACTGAGCTAAAAGTTCTAAAAGATTAGTGGAATGGTCAATCAGACTTTGAGAGTTCGATATTAGGTATGCCCCTCATATCGTAATGAAGGGACAAATACTTGCGACTTTGTGGTTGAGTTTTCTGGTAAAGATTATAAGGGCGAGGCTAGAGCTGAGTTGCTAAACCCAACTCTTAATATTTGGCAATTGCGTATAGACGAAGCCTTAGGAAGCTAAGGGGCAGTAGTAGGGATAATCCTACAAGGGCCATGGAAAATAAAGATACAGTATACTATGCGCTTGAACTTTCCCACAACTAATAATGATGTTGAATATGAGAGCCTGATTACATGACTCAAGCTGGCAAATATCATTCTCTGACTTTGTCCATTTTAAATAAGTTAGAGGAACAAGGGTGTACTTGAAAGATGACCCAAATAGAGCCAATGAACAATAAGGAAGCAAATGCTATAGTTAAAGCTACGACAAGAGAGGAGTTGTCAAGGGAGGTGATGACCAAAAACCAAACTTGTCCAAGCTATAAAAAGAAGGAGGTTCTAGTATCCCAAATTGAAAGGGATTGGAGGAGTCAAATCATTGATTTTCTATAGAATGATGTTTGACCAAATGATAAAAAAGAGGCAATTAGGCTTTGCAAGAAGGCGATGAACTATGCATTAGATAATTGAGAGCTCTATAGTGGTCAAAAGCATATCCTTGGGCAAAGTGCATTACTGAGAAAGAGAGGAATTACATCATAAGAGAAATCGACGAAGGCATGGGTGGGACACATGAAAGCTGGGATGTTATACTTAGGAAAATCTTATTGTTGGGATATTATTGGCCAACAATAAAGAAAGATGTTTTCCAGTACTTTTGCCATTGTAATACATGCCAAAGGTATGATCGAGTACACAGAAAACCATCTTTCGATTTACAGCCTCTCGGATCGGCTTGACCCTTTGCTCAATGGGAGATAGATATCCTGGGACCTTTTTCTATCACAACAGGGCAGTTATGGTAGTGGAGATTGATCATTTCTCAAAATTGGTGAAAGTCGAAGCCCTGAGTACCATAACGCCAGCTTAGATCATCAGCTTTTTTAGGAATAATGTGATATTCAGATATGGCATGCCCCACAGGATTGTTATTAATAATGGAAAGCAATTTGATTCAGAAGCTTTCAGATCTTTTTGCGAAGATTGGCATATCAGCCTCCATTTTACATCAATGGCCCATCTACAGACTAATGGCCTTATCGAGGTCACCAATACAACATTCTTGCAGGGTTTAAAGTAAAGATTGGATGGAGAAAAGACCAACTAGATGGACGAATTGAATAGTGTACTATGGGCCTACAAAATGACACCTCGATAAGCAACAGGGCAAACCCTTTTCTCCCTAGTATATGGGACCAAAGTAGCGATACCTATGGAAATTGGCCCACCTAGCAGAAGAATAAAGGAGAGCTCAGAAGTAACGAGAGTCTCAAAATAAACTTAGACATGGCGGAGGAGCTCAGAGAAGAGGCTGCGGTTC
Source organism: Jatropha podagrica (assembly GCA_947857235.1). Taxonomy (NCBI): domain Eukaryota; kingdom Viridiplantae; phylum Streptophyta; class Magnoliopsida; order Malpighiales; family Euphorbiaceae; genus Jatropha; species Jatropha podagrica. The sequence continues at coordinate 1,715 of CANUEP010036090.1, read as the reverse complement.
GAGCCGAAGCATATAGATAAAGGGTGGAAAGATACTTCAACAAACAATTCCAAGTTAAATAATTCAAAGAAGGGGACAGGTTTAGCAAAAGGCAGAGGTTACTAAAGGCTCGACAGGCGTGGGCAAACTAGGTCAGAACTAGGGAGGTCCCTATGAAGTTTCAAAACAATTAGGCCTAAGCACATTCAAGATGAGAAAGATTAAAGGAGGGGAGCTCCCCAAGACTTGGCATGCTGATAATTTAAGAAGAGCTTATTTCACTTGTCCCTAGTAGCATGTAAAATATCTCCATATCTGAATAATAATAATAAGATCTCATGTTTTTTCACCTAATGTATCATGCCCTCCCCCTCTCCTGCTCTGGGTACCTAATGCATTAGGCATTTCCTAAGGAACCTTACTTAGAAAATGTTGCCCTTTTTTCATAGCTTAGGTAGGTTTAGCTTGCCAAAGTAGCCTAAGTGTCCTAATTCGCTAAGTCCATAGTTTATAAATACTTAACTTGCCAAAGCAGCCTAAGCAACCCAATTTGCTAAGTCCATAGTTCAAACATATCTAGCTTGCCAAAGTGGCATAAGCAGCCCAATTCACTAAATCTATAGTTTGGACATAACTAGCTTGCCAAAACGGCCTAAGCGGCCCAATTCACCAAGTCCATAATTTAGACATACCTAGCTCGCCAAAGTGGCCCGAGCGGCCCACAGTTTGGGTGCATACAGTGCATCTATACAACAGGAAAAAGAAACTAACTATAAATGTAAAATCAGCAAATAAAGATTGTAACATCCCTTCCCGGTCCACCCATAAACCTGAATAAGCCGAGCCGAGACGCTACAAACTGGTTGACTTTATGTCTTGTCATGCTGAAATCATAATGTATATTGAATATAATATCATGCTGATGTTGCTACATTAATGATGTACTTAATATTTACAAAACATGATACTAGTTGCAAAATGGAATGGGCCCAACTGTGTGCCCTGCACATGCCATGAAAAGGATAGACAAAAGATACACATCCAAATGAGTAGCTACCCTGAAGACTGAGTCTTCTACATATGAACTGCAGCAGTTGTAAGCTGACTCTCTACGGTCCAGTCTTAAAACCTGCGAGTTAAACAGGTAACTCGCTGAGCAAATAAAGCTCAGTGGATATCTCAATATAAAAAGAAACAATTAAGCACATACATGTGTAGAAAGAATCATGTAAACACATATGGCACATATAAGCACACATATCACGATACTTTTAGTTTACCTTAATGGTCTTTCTATCTGTTTATTATACTGTATGATTTATGCAATGTTAAGTCAAGATATCTGTATGGCTCCATAAGGTTATAATGAAACCGAAGTGATAAGAAAAACTGTATGAAACTGGATGAATACTTTACGCTTGGCTGCTATGGCCCATATATAATCATATGCACTCAACGGCCTTTAGCCGGAGTACCAAACTGTATGAGGTGCAGATCTGCTATCCTATGTCGCGACATGGCCTTATCTACATGGTTTCTACCTAACCTCAATGGAGAATAATGTTGGTATGTCAATAGTATAACATAACATCATATTAATAGTTTCATAACCTCATAAATCATAATGTTTACTTGATTTCACATCATTTGCATGCTTTCATGTTGTTTTGATACATATTCTAATGTTGTCTTTTTGTTTTAAAATGATTGGAGGCATACAAGTTGAGCAAAGGAAT
>CANUEP010036082.1:0-19118 GCA_947857235.1 Jatropha podagrica | reverse complement strand
CCCCCCCCCCCCCCCCCCCCCCCCCCCCCCCCCCCCCCCCCCCCCCCCCCCCCAGAAAGCAAGGTAAGAAAACAGCCTATTCTATAAAATCCTCCAGATTTACATCATAGCGCCTCCAAGCAAAACAGCCACATCATTTTGACAGTATGCCTTTTGACACATTGATTGGTGTTATTAAGATTATATACTATAACATAATGTAATTTTCCTCTGTGTTCTAGTTTCTTTTGCATTGTTATTGTCATCTTTTTGTTGTTATGATATCTTACCATCCATAAAATTAAGGATTTGCATGTTAAGGGATCTCTCAGTTCGAGAGACCACTCTCTTTTACTATACCCTTTATTTTATATATTGTATTCCTTGATGGCTTAACTGTTTAATTTGTTGTTGGATTTGTGGTGATTATTCACATTTCTTTTCTTATGTGCAGGCCTACGCGCTTATTGCAAAAGGTGTTCGGTTAGTTTGCACCAATACTACTGGTAAGAATGCAAAGTCTGTTGTGCTTAAAACACAAGGAAGTGACTCCCTTAAAGATAACATTATAACAGTATTTGGCATGAGCACCTTCAGCTGCTTAGAGCCTGTTAACATATGCATATCAGACAGTTGCAAGGTTGATGGCTTCCTTTCTAAGCCTGGACAAGGTAGCGGCCGCAATTTAGGAGATAGACAATACTATTTTGTAAATAGTCGACCAGTGGATATGCCTAAAGTCAGCAAGCTTGTGAATGAATTATATAGAGGAGCAAACTCTAGACAATATCCCATTGCAATAATGAATTTCACAGTTCCAACCAAAGCCTGCGATGTGAATGTAACTCCAGACAAAAGAAAAGTATTCTTTTCTGATGAGAATTCTGTATTGCTCGCTCTAAGGGAGGGTTTACAGCAGATTTATTCCCCAAGTAATGCCACTTATTCCATCAACAAATATGAGGAACATATGAAGATGACCAGTGGCTCTCAGTGTCCTCCTGAGAAGTCTAATGTGTTGCCAAAACAGATATCTGGAGTTAGCAATGACTGTAAAGAAATTCACATGAAAAAGCATACAGCAGAAGGCAGTAATCTGCAACAAACAGTTGAAATCAAATCTCATACCTCGGATGTTGGAGAAAATAATGATGAAAAGTACACAGTGAAGGACTTCAGTCTGAGAATACATGACATTCAAAAGGCCTATAGTTTTTCGAAGACTAAAAATGGGCAACCAACAACTGGCCATGATAGTCTAACCAATCAAGATGTTACTTCCCCTTCAAGTGCGGCGGGAAAAGATATTTCTGAAAATAGAGATTCTAATGGTTCTCTACGTTCTGTTCAGTCAACAATTAAAAAGTTCGTAACTGTAAGTAAGAGAAAACATGAAGATGTTAGTACAGAACTATCTGAAATTCCCGTTCTAAGAAAGGAAACTCTTCGAAATCCATTTAAGAAAAGCAACTCTGAGCCTAATGCTGCAATTACAAGTTCTCCATTTAATCATCAGCTCACTGATAATTCTGCTAAGGTGAGTGAAGCTGAGCCATCCAACTTTCGTAGGGCAGACATGACCTTCAACAGAATCAGAAATTATCTTTCATATAGAGGGAATGACAATGATGGAAAACATGGGGATGTATGTGGCCTTAAAACTATTCTGAATCTGTTTCCTGGAAGCTTAACCAGCATGGCTCACATGCTAGCTGCTCACACACATGCACACCTCTTTTTAATCTTGTGGCCTCTATCTTTGATTTTCACATTTGATCACTAAATGGGCAGGAACCGATTGGTGAAGAAAAAGCTACTTATGTGGCTGATGTTGTATCAATTGTTTCTCATGAAGGTCTTGAGAAAATATCGGAAGATCTTATGGTGACAAGTCCATTTCAATTTCCATTTCATTGTTAGAGATATGGACATGTGCAGACAGGATATTTGATGTTCTAGTCATATTACTATATCTGCAGGATCCTACAGGTGAAGAAAAAGCCTCAACTATTGTTGGTGTTGCATCTCTCACTTCTCCAAGGAGGGGCCTTGACAATATGTCTGAGGATCTGATTGCCACTTCTCCATTACAATTTCCTGGTTCAGCTTTAAATATTCCAAAGCCTTCTGCCCAAAAGATATGCTCCACCTTGCAATTTAGTTTTCAGCAGCTGGCAGAAAAAAGGAAGCAGAGGCTGTCAAGATTACAATTCAGCAGTTATGCATCCGGAGGCATGAAGACGAAAAGGTTTAGAAAGTAGAAACTTCTTCGGGAAATTTTGGGAAAACATTGATTCTATTATATTCTTAACTAACTAGATTTTTTAATGGTCAGCCATAGGAGTTATGCCGCTGCAACGCTAGAGCTCTCTCAACCAGATAATGAGGAGCGAAAGGCAAGGGTTTTAGCTGCAGCTACTACAGAGTTAGAAAGACTTTTCAGAAAACAAGACTTTGGAAGGATGAAGGTTGTGACATGCATTGTTTTGTATGCACAACAGAAGCTTAAGTTTGGTCGTGCTGTTGTCATTGTTGCTAGTCCATCCCATCATCTCCCCCCCTCCACCATCATTTTTCTTTTAACCTTTTTACTTATAAAATTAAATTTTTACTTATAAAATTCTTGCCTTGATAGATTACATTTGTTTCTTGTCATTGCGCTATCAAATCTCAGCCTTGACTCTATTGACCCACCTGAACGTTACTTTGCATCTTTTATCCTCTAGCTGAGGTTGGAACTTGGTTTCTACCTGTCAGAAGAACCAACTCAGCGTGTGACAAAAATTGGGTAAACTAAAAGTCAGATAACACTGATTATTGCACATTATTGGTGGTAAAAGATTTGTCTGGATTGTTAATAATATATCTATCCCATTCAAACTTCAAAGCTTTTAGTTCATGACCTGCAGCATTTTTGTTTATAGGTGATTGGGCAATTTAATCTTGGATTCATTATTGCGAAGTTGGACCAAGATTTATTTATTGTGGATCAGGTGACGTATGCATGCTTCTAGACTATCTTTGTTGTTCAACACCCTCATGTTCTGCTTTCATATATTACAGAAAATGCTTCTGTTGTGTCACATGAAGCCTATTTGTATTTTGTGTTCAATTTTTTGACTAGCATATTGTTCTTATACATTTTTCTCCATTTTTTTTCCCTTTTCAGCATGCTGCTGATGAGAAATACAATTTCGAGCGGCTATGCCAATTGACAATCTTGAACCAACAGCCTTTGCTGCGGTGAGGGGTTATGACCATTCTTGAATTTCTTTTAATTTCTGAAATATAAGATTGTCCATTCCTTATTGCCAACTTATAATGATGACAAAAACTAATAGATAAATTGAAAATTATCCTCTAGATTGTTGAGATGTTCCCTGGTAGTCTTTTATCTCTATTTGCTCTAAGTTTGTATCCGTTGTATGAAGTTTGGCATTTATCTTGATGCTTCTGAGTTTGTTTTCTCGTTGTTCTTCTTTTATAAGGATAAGGTTTGAGTGTGCTAGAGACAATGATATTTAATTGTCCCACAGAGAAGATACTACAAAACTAATAGAGGAGAACTCAATTTTTTTATCCCATTATGGAATTCCAAGTTATGCATGTTTGTTAATTTGTTGGTGCTGGATATACATATACGATACCATAACCTGCCAATTTTATGTTGCTTTTCCATAAATAAATATGCGAAAAAGAAAGCATATCAGTTTCCTAAGTAGGCATTATATTTCTTGTTGCAGCTTATAGCTGGGAACAAACTAAAGCTCAAGTATAAGATTATGATCACCTTTTTTAAAAGGAATTGGTGTACACTTGTTTACCTGTGAGGTGGAGGATTGGCTCTTGGAGTCTCATAATCACCTTTGCGGCTGTACCCACATTAAGTGGGCTTATCATAAAATTGGTGCTTCGAGGGTGAGACCATTGATCTGAAAACTAATGTGCTTTTCTTACCTTAAAACCCCCTCGTAATGGTTGCGAAACTTCATGGAGAATGAAAATGAATACCAAATAGGTATATAACTGACTCATAGGCCCAATCCCCCAATTGAAAAGTAAATAAAGCGTTAGTAAATGAAGCTTTAAAACAGTTTGTCTCCCCTTAACAGGTCTTAATCTTCCAAATTTCTTTGCTTATGCCAAAATCTCTTCATTGATCATCGTATTGAGATCCTTATCTTCGAGAGTTGTGTGCAGGCCATTGTGGTTGGATTTATCTCCAGAGGAGGAAATAGTTGTTTCAATGAACATGGACATAATCAGGTGATTGTCATGCTTCATCACATTTATTTTCTATCTTTTTGTGTTCTTTACTAATTTTAGAATTGAACTTCTGCAGCTGTTATATGGTTGTGCTAATATTTCCAATTATCAGGAAAAATGGATTTTCTTTGGAAGAGGATCTTCATGCACCACCTGGGCAGCGATTTAAACTAAAAGCCGTCCCCTTTAGTAAGAACATAACTTTTGGAGTTGAAGGTAATCCTCTTTTTTTCACTTTAGGCAAATATAACGCTCTACAATTCCATGCTAAAGAATAGATTAACAGTCGCTTCTCAATTTTATCTACTAAAAATGATCCTACATTGGGATGGGTGTGGAAAAAGTTAATTACTAGTATTTGCTAGAAACAGATGTCAAGGACTTGATCTCTACGCTAGCTGATAGTCAAGGGGACTGCTCAATAATTGGTAGCTACAAAAGGGACACACATGATTCTGTCTGCCCATCAAGAGTTCGTGCAATGCTGGCATCACGGGCATGCAGGTCATCTATTATGATTGGAGATCCTCTAGGAAGGAATGAGATGCAAAAGGTATTCTACATACACTAAGATAATATTCCCATCACAAAACATGATCAATCCACGAGAAGCTTAATATTGCTCAACAGTGCGGATTTTTATATTAACTTTTGCATTCAAGACTGTGCGTGTTCGATCATTAGTAGCAGCAGTGATAAAGCTTTCTGTGCATGTTATTTCTCTTTACTAGTCATTCTCTGCTTTAATGATATCAACATTTTATAGAATACATAGAGAAAAGCGAAAAAATTTACTAAATTATCTGTTCTGCATTCCTTTCTCAGATACTGGAGCATTTGGTAGATCTAAAATCACCTTGGAACTGTCCCCATGGAAGGCCAACCATGCGCCATTTGGTAGACTTAACGTCCATTTACAAAAGATCAGAAGAAAATGATGGAACATTGTGATGGACCCTTTAAATGACAGTTGCTAACCAGAATTTTTCTTAATTTATTGTACATGCACCTAGTAAATCATGCAGCAATTTTATTACGTGCATAGAAACCCTGAATTCCTCTGTGATCTATCGATTTATTTTTTGTCCTAGGTTAACCATGTATTCTGTAAACACTTGTACAAAAAAGTAATTTCATAATACATATATATATATATATATATATACAAGCGCTTTTGGTCAGACTTTTCTCCATTAATGAAAATCGAGCACTTCATCGCTTGTTTAAAATATGCAAGTCCTTCCTACTTAAACCAGCTTCCTGTATAAAATAATAGTATTTTTCGTTCGAAAACTTTTCCCACCAGTGTTGGACGACAAAGGAAACTTTTACATAGCTGAATATCTCACCGTTGCGCGGTGGAACCAAAACATTTTCACCATATATAGACGGCTAGCTAGCGCAGTAAAGAAATCTTCAAATTTTTGTTTGGTGATATAACATTTTGATTTTAACCATCAGATTTCTGGAATCTACTGACTCGATTAATCCAGATTCGTACTGGATAAGTTTATGAAGAGAAAAAAACACTCTATCTTAAATATTTAAAGGGATTCAATATCCAAAACTCGAATTCGAGGCATTAATTAAAGGAGAAGAGATTTTCATCGTCTCATCTCATCTCTCAGCGTTAAGTAATATATTTAATTATTTTATTTTTTAAACATTTAATAAATAGAATGTTATTTCTGAATTTTTTTTAAAATAAGTTTATGTCTCTATCTAAAAGATGTATGATGGCCAGATGTAACTGACTTAAAATATTAGAGTATATACAAGCTGAATTGGCATTAATATTTCTTAGTTTGATTTTATTTGTTTAATAGTTTTTAAAACAGTATAATATTATTTACTACCTCCATTGATTTTAAAGAATATAAATATTTTCTTTATATTTACTCTTTATATATAACTAATGCTTATTGTTCATTTTTATAAAATTAATATTAAAATAAAAATAAAAATATTTATTTATTTAATAATTTATTATAATTTAAATAAATATTTTTAGGATTGTAAGTGATGCTCGGGAGCAGGAATATCTTTTCCTAACTCCATCCTTGGATAAAGTATTGCTAATTGTAAAGTAAGAATTGAAATTTACTTGTCCTAACCTGATGCTACCCAATAGACAAAAAGGGTAATTTAAGGGATGAAATTTTTAAGAGGGAAAAACAAAAAATTAATAGAATTTCAATACATAATTTATTTATTTATTTTTAAATAAGTGTAACTTACCGGCTGATGAATATAAATAAGGGCTTCAAAATAATTGACAAGTTAAAAAAAAAAAGAAAAAAAAAGGAAAAGAAAAGGAAGGGCGAGGGAGGGAGGTCTCCTTGTGAAAACCCTGCTCGAATCGATCGCTCAAGAACGAGGGAAGAAAGATCAAAAACACATTCCTTACTTGGTAATTTCGAATTAATACATTTAGGGCTTAACGATTTTAGTTTTGTTCTCTGTTAGTCTCACGAAACTGAGGTTTTGGCCTACTGAAAGATCTTGAGCCTAAGCCTGGAATCGGCTCCACTGTCATAGTCTCGATCTGAACAAGATTTGGGACTTGCTTTTCTCTTTTTTTGTAGGTTTACTTGCTTGTCGCAGATAAGGTCGCTGGAGTTCGCTGGGTTCACTTCCTGTGCCCTAAAAGATGGTAGCTGTTTCTACCGAAGTAGATTCATGAAAATAGGGTTTTTTTTCCCTTTTTTTGAAGTAGATAGAGCATTGTTCCTTCCTATTATTGTGTTCCTGATTTATCAGTTTTAGCATTATTGAGATACTTGATTTTGTTCATTGCAGCTTCCTCTTTCTCTACTTAAGACTGCACAGGGTCACCCCATGGTAAGAGTCTAAACTTTCGCATTATTTGACCTTAATCTGGATTTTTAAAGCTGCAATGCGGACTTTGTTTTACCGCCTTTTCTTTTTGCTGCAGCTTGTAATTCATGGTGATTGTATGTTGTAACAGTTGGTGGAACTAAAAAATGGGGAGACTTACAATGGACATTTGGTCAATTGTGATACTTGGATGAACATCCATCTCCGAGAAGTCATCTGTACCTCTAAGGTACCCTTTGCCATAACTTACTATTTGTGTGTTTTTGTTTTACTGGAATATGCTATTTAATAAGGATTTCTTCGAATTATGAATGTTTTTTGGAAATTGCAGGATGGAGATAGGTTTTGGCGAATGCCTGAATGTTATATACGTGGGAATACTATTAAGTATCTTCGAGTTCCTGATGAGGTAAATTTACTGCGTGTTTAGGCTACACTTATCCCCATTTCTTTCCCCAATCATTAAAGCATTTTACTTAGGGTTCAATTGAAAATGTAGCAGGTTCCAATATGCCACAAGAAAATGTTTAACCTCTACTTTTGTTTTTGTGGAATTTTGATCAATTTCTAATTCCAATCTCCACTAACCACCAAAAATGATAGAAAGAAGAAAAAGAAACATATGAATGCTTTCTACTTAAGACTATCACCATATGAAGGGTCCAAGTATAGTGATATTACTCATTTTTGGTTTCAAAGTGCAAGCTTTTCTAATTTAGAGGTGGTCTTTGTGTCCATTTCATGCTTAAATGGACTACATTGCTCATCTAATAATGTAACTTGCGTGTTTAGGTGATTGATAAAGTTCAGGAAGAAACCAAGAGCCGCTCAGGTATGCTTTTAACATAATCATATATATATATTGTGTGGTTATCTATTGTACTTCTATGAATGAGAAGATGAAATCAAAGTTTTACTACTTCCACGATAAAATAAAATCCTTTTGGCTGACTCTTTTTAGACCGGAAGCCACCTGGTTTGGGACGTGGAAGAGGAAGAGGTAGGGAGGATGGTGGAAGACCAGTGAAAGGCATTGGGCGTGGCCTCGACGATGGAGGTGCTAAGTCGACTGGTGGAGGCCGTGGCAGAGGTGGTTCAGGAGGAAAGACAGGTGGAAACAGAGGTAAGTTTCAAATTGCACAATAAGATGAATTTAACTTGACAAAGTGCTCTTGCCCGTGCATGACTGAATTGGTAGATTATCTACCAATTCTGGTCCATCAATAATTTGTTTCACCTTTGCTGGATGATCAAGATATTCCAATTATTTTTTCTAAAATAAAAATAAGTTCTTACATTTTTATGTTGGTGAACACTTTTTGGCCAGTAGTGTTTATAAACTCTTGATTTCAGCATATCCATAGCATTTTAAGTGTACCTCTTTGGTGAGTTGATGCCTCATCATATCGATCATTTTGCTTTTGGTGACAGGTGCTGGACGTGGAAGGGGCTGATGCAAAGATACGGTACCCAGCCACTTTGGGCCAGTTGCTACTTTTAGAGGCATTTTGGGCCCAACTTTCTTTGTGAAATGTTATTTTGCGTTTGAAATGTTACTTTTAGAGGCAGATTAATACTCTTGAAAATTGGCATTATTTTGCGTTTCCAATGTAGGTGATTTCTTAAAATTTCTTGAGAGATGGTATCTTGATTGAAGCTTCCATTGTGAAGTTATTGTGTTTTATCTTGTTTATTCAGTCATTTGTTTGAGACAACCTGTACTGTTCACAACCTTTGACAATCCTAGATTCTTATCTATGACAATTTTATGGTTGTAGTATTACTGCATGTTTTTCTTAGACCACTCGATCAATTGCTTCTTTCTTTCTCTAAGGTGTAGCATACACGTCTGTCGATAATATGCTTTCTTTTTTTTTCTTTTTATTGCAAAATAACCTTATGCTCTTGCGTTCTGAAGATTATTCCAGCATCTATTTGCACAACAGTACTTTTTACAACGATCAAGTTTTGAGAGTCAAAATATGGAGAGATTAATTATGGCTCAACGGCAAGGCGATAAAGGAGCTTTGAGTTCTCATTAAGAATGTCTTTAGACCAAAAAAGTGTGGAAGTTGGTAACATTCTCTTTGCCTGCAAAATCATATCTGAAAAATAGAGGTAGAATATATAAATAGCCAAAAAAATATATCATAAAAAGTATACAAGATATTGCTAGTAAGGATGATGCCTATTTTTCTTCTTGCGGTTCTTCGAGGATTTCATAACAAGTTCACTTGAAATCCAGGAGCGATTAATCTCTGCAGAATCATCAGATAACCAGCAACATAAGCGGCCATCTTCACCACCTGTCCATCCAAAAATGCTCAGGCTTTGGGCAGATCCGCCCTTTGTGCTTGACATGGGCAATATGCTCCTAACAACACTTGTATGGCCACCCCCGAGGATTGCTTCCGGATATCCTATTGCTCCCGATTTATAATTTACAGGAAAATAACCCAAAGCACCAGCATTAGTGCCACCAATTACCCATAAACTTTCACCTTCTCCTGGGTAATGACAATCAACAAAATAATCAACCTGTGAAAAGAAAAACAATTGGCATAGAAAACGTGAGTTTGTGCAACATGATCATGGCACTCTTGTACCCATAAATCTACTATGCGTTATCACACAACTCACTCATGATAAAGCAGAGGAAACATTTCACATAATGCCAAGGAAAACAGTTGACTTTTAGCATATACAATAAGCAAGGGGGGGGGGGGAAGAAACTTACGTGATCTAATGTCCAGCTGTTAGATGCTAATGTGCGGGCTTCCTGTAAGTTTGCTTCATTTCTTGCGTCCTTCCAATCCCAAATGCTGTAATTTTTTTTTTCCAAAAAAAAAAAATAGAAGAAAGAAAGACACAAAGTAAGAGGCAAGAAGCAGGGTGCGAATGCTTAACTTCTACTGAAAGCACCCTGTTGCTTGATTGCGACAAGCCTCATATTTTATACTGGAGAGCAACATAACAAAATTTATCTGGCAGTAATCATGAGCACCAGAGAGACATCAATTGATACCTTAAACTTTCAATATGTGTCAAACACCAGAGTTTTTGATAGTTCTGCTCAAAAAATCCCACTTTCCCAATTGAAGTTCCTACATTAATCACCTACAAGATTTTACCAATTCATCTGATCAAATATCTAGAAAAAGACTAGACAGCAGTTGTGAGAGACTAATATTAACTCCTCAAATAGGACAGTGTATGGTCTTCAAACATTAATGCAAAAAGATACCGTGATACAAGGAATCAAGCACAGGTTGTTTTGCAAGACACCATGCACTGAGAAATTACCTTTAGAAAATTATTATCATCTTGATATTAGTTCACGAGGCATGATCTTCTCGGAAAAGAATCCATGCGACAAACAACTAGTGCAAATGCTGAAACAAAATGTATGCAGACTATATGATATAAAAGGAAGGGGGGGGAATTGAAGCAGAAGGGACAGAACTACGCGCTTGATCAAAGAAAATAAGAATGCAAATCAGTTTAATATACAAACGTGATGGAAACCAGATATTGTCAAATGGGAATTCTAAGTGCAGATCATTTTAAAGAACATGACATTCCCCATTGTATTGCATGATATGAATGCACATGAAAATGCTCTCTTATATTTGATAGAAATGTTTTAACAAAGACAAGCAAGATGTCACCTGATTGGACATTATGATGCCAACCAACATATCACATTGAACCAATATATACCAAAAAAAAATGTCAACACTTACAGATTCCAGATGATCGTCGTCATTGATATCCCCATCAGTATTAAATATACACATCAATCCATCTACAGATGCAGAAAGAAGCTTGTTTCGATGGCCTGGGACAAAACGAACCTAATAGTAATCATAGAGTTAAAAAAAAAGAGTGTAAGCCCACATTTCATGGATGAATACAAATCCAGGAATATCTGAACAGAAGTATAGAATTATAAACAAACATAAAATCTTCACAGGGAAGTCAGTGACAGACTGACAGCTCAACTGAACAGAATATGCAACAGCCCAGGTAGTCTAGTTTTAAGAACCAGAAAGTGATAATGTTGTTAGATGTATTATAACTACATGGCAATAATTGAGGAGAGATAGTTGGCTTCATTTTTCCTTTGTTGTTATTGGCAGAGATAGGCGGTTCCTTGGATATTCCAACAGATCAGAGCTTTTGGACTGTAACTTAATTTCAAGTTCAAAAACCAAGTTGCTTTTGGAAGTAATCATAAGAAAATGCAATAATAAAGAAATGCAAATCAAACTAAACAAGATTTGCAATAAACCAAAGTACCTGAGTAACATCGTCCACATGTGATTCTTCAAGACATGCAACTTGTTTCTTATTTCTCCAGTCCCAGAAAAGTATCTGAGTTAACAAGGAACTCATATCAACATAAACTCAAGCTGTACATCAGAGTGTCTGTAACAAACAGATGATGGCAGCACATCATGCTCTCAAGTTTTTATCCTGCAACTAAGACACTCGCTACCTCACCAAAGAAATATCACATTATACATATCCTATTAAATACTAATTAAAAATTCTAAAAACAATTAAAAGAAAAACAAAATCGCAGAACCTGAGATTTAGTCCCAGCTGCAAGAAGATTATCGGTGGAGCCTCCAAATGAGAAGCTGAAAATCTCTTGGGAAGAACCGGCACTTATACACGACACCTAAAATTGTTATAAATAATCAAGCAAATTTCTAATTCAAACAATTAAACCCCTACAAAAAATGCACTTCGAAATAGAGTACCTGATGGAAGGTTCTAGTGTCCCAAGCTCTAATGGTACCATCAGAAGAGCAAGCGTGAAAAACGTGCGGGTTCGAAGAAATAGAGAAAGCAATTTCGTTGATAGTACTGCAGTGACCGTTGCACTCTCCTTGGTACTGGCCGGTCACCGGAGAATAGAGCTTTACCACGTTCGTCGATAGAGACACCGCCATTGAAGTCCAGTCGTCCCTGCCATTTCGTATTTAAAAAAGAAAAATTAATCCTATAATTAGAAACTTGCTCCAAACAAGTAAAGAACTGAAGATTAGGAAGCAGACTTGGGGACGATTTGGAAAACGTAGTCATCGCCGAAGTTCGTTTGGATTGCGTTTCTGAGTCCGAATCGCTTGATTAAATTTGGATTTGGATGCTCCACTTCCATCTCCGTTGTCTCCTCCATCTCTGCTGGCTTTGCTAGTCGATGAGGCTTTTCTCCTTACTGTCTGCTTTAACTGGAAGGACTTTGCAGCAGAAAAAAGAAAAAGAGGTGTACGTTCAGACCCGAGGGTTTCAGGGTTTTAATCCTATGCGGTCAACTTCCACTGTCAACAACTTTTTTTTTTGTTTTTGGGAAACCATCAATAAATTTACGCGGCTTCGTCGAATTATGAAAATTATATATTTTCATGGTAAGAAAAAGAAATCTTTCGATGGCCCAACTTTTAAAATGATTTTTAATTTTTAAATTATTTTTTATTTATATATTAATTAAATAATAATTCTTTTTATGTAGTTGTATTATATGACAAATTTTATATATCTCATCATTTGAAAAGTAAAATAATGGTAAAATACATTTATTATTTTTCATATTTATATGAAAAAGCTTTTTAATTACTTAATTTTTAAAATGATCTTTTTAAGTCTTCTCTGCTCGTTTTTTTTTTATAATTTATCTACTATCCAAGGCAAGGGTTTTTTTTTTTTTTTTTTTTTTTTGCATCAGCGTCCTATTTTGTACTTGAACAATCTATTTCTGATCAAGTACGAATAACTTATAAAAAATAAATCTAACGGACTAAAATCATTTCAAAAATTGAGATGGCAATTTTTTTTTTTTTTTTTTTTTTGCATAAATAGAAAGATCAATGTATGTATTCAGCCTACTTCCATCTCATAAAACCCTTCCAGCAATTACTATCACTCACAACTTACAGTTGAAGTTTTATGAATTATTACAAAGTACTTTTGTTCATCTTCTTTTGGAAGCTGCTTGGGCAATACATTCTTGAATCGAGTTAAATTATAAAAAAAAATCCTCGGCCTCACCAAATTAGATATGCACTTACATAAAAGCAGTCTAATACATGAGGTTGAATTTTAAATTTCAATTCGAGTTGAAAGAAGAAAAGAAAATAAAATACTCCCACATATAAAAATTTCCAACAACATTCGAGGATGAACTTTGAAAGGAACCATAATATTTTCGTACAATATTCTTAGAACCTCTTTTAGTAAGATTAGTCATTTTAACAGATGCCAACTGTTAGTTATTAAATTTAAAATAACAAAAAATATATATATTTAAATATTAAATTATAATTGTAAAAGTGAATAAAAAAAAAAATGATTACGTGATATTATTAATTTTGTAATAAAAAAATATCAATCTACATTGTATAATACAACTTCATAAAAAGAAATATTGTTGTAGTTCATAGCAATCAGCGTTTTAATTACTTCTTAATGTCTAATAATAAAAGGGCAAAACTACTTTATCCACGGAAAAACTGTTCGTACCTAACAACACGTCAAAACAGTGTACTTCAAAATTCTAACTAATACAATCGTAGTAGGAATTATAAACACCTATCCAGCACTCTTGGCAAACAGCGCCTTGATCATAAATTAGAGCAACACAAACAAGCAAACAAACGAAGTTAGTACCTTTCTCTAAACATAATATCTCTACTCTGTTTTACCTTGATGTTATTTAAGATTGTTCAGGCCAACAAAATATCGCAAACCACCAAGAGCTCTGTTTATCTCCCATTCCTCTTTTCCTATCAACGAAAACAGAAAGTCGAACCAATAGATACAGCTGATGCGTCCCCCTAAATAGAGTTACGTAATCATACATACAGTATGAGGGGCAAAAGCAATGATGTATGTACGAGAAGGACTAAGTCCTCAACCACAGAATATTAGGGCAAAAGCAATGAAAACAGATATCTAGTTCAAATAATCATTCATGAAGGAATGACTAAAAGGTACAACATTAAAGCTATGGAGCAATTTTCGATGTCTACATGGCAGAAACGGATGTTTGCAAGCATCTAAAAGACTAGGCAAATTTTTAACTCCCACTCAGCTAAGGAAAAAAAAACACTCGTTTAACTAGTCATGATTACCGAAAAAATGTAAAAAGCACAACTATCCATCCCTTCAGTAAATCAACATCTTAAACCAACAACCCCATTTGTTGGCTTTTGAAGCAAATTCTGTTCGTTCTTCAGTGCTTTGAGCTTGGCAAAGCTTACTTCTTCTCCTCTAGATTATCTGTACCCTGTTCTTCTGGCTTTGAAGCTCCTCCTGCTGTGTCAGGCCTTGCCACCTCTTGCTCTACAATAAAAATACAAATGAATAACTTCTTCAAATACAAATAATATGGAAATTTAAAAAGGAACGTCAGAAAACAAACAATCGCATGCGACATGTACACATATACTCAAGATAACAATGGATGAAAATATTAATCAGCTGAATAATATATTCATGTATTTGACAGAAGAATTAAGATATTGAGAATTTTAAGGAAATTTCCAACATTCAAGTTAGACAGCCATCAAAAATACCCATTTCTAACATGCATTTATCACTAGTTAAAACTTCTAACCTCCAATTACTGGTTCACCAACTCTTTCAACCAAAAAATGTTAAAAGTAACAATGTATTTGCAACAAAATCTAGAAGCATTCTTACCTTCCTCATCACTGTCCTCAAAATCGCCCATACCATCATCTCCCAAGCCCATGCCGCCCATGCCTCCCATGCCGCCCATATTACCAAAATTCTGCAAAACACAAACATCGATGAAAACAATGATAACATGTTTCAAAGGCACTACTCAACAGAAGCCACAGCACAAATCCTTACAGAAAAATCCATCCCTCCCAGGTCCAAGTTGCCACCTAAGCCACCTAAACAAACCAGACGCAAATCCCAAATTATAAGCATTAATCATCCATCAACAAATTCAACATGCTATTTAGGAAAGAACAAGACTAGCAAATACCATCATCTTCATCTTCATCCACCCATTTGTCCCAATCTACCTTGAGATAATGTGGCGGCTTGCCATCTCCACGTAAAAGCTTTTTCCACCACACTTTCTCTGCCTTCTCTAAAATGCAGAATATGCTCCTCACCCCAATATTAATCTTGCTTTCCTGTACCAATTATAAAAGGAATTATTTAAATACAGAAAAAGGGGGGGAAAAACCAAGTTCAAATGTTTCCCAGTCAGCAAGTACAAACAAACCACGACAAAACACCGCCAGTCATGGAACCCCAATGAAATCAACACATTTACAAAGTATACTATAATTGATTTTAGTAAATAAGTGCTAACCCCAAGACTAAATTCTCTTTCAAGTGCCAAATGTCAATGCAAAGCAAACCATAAGTCATCAATAACTCAAAGCAAACGTCCAGATAAACCAAAAGAGGTTTTAGCTGTCAACAGTTCTTATTTTACCTCCACATTAACCTTATCAAAGAGTTCCAACTTCAGTTCATAAACGTGGTTTTCAGCTCCAGCACTAGCTGAGAATGTAAACACACCCTCTGGTTCAAGATTAACCTTGGCATTTTTAGCATCTGGCAATAGCACAGTAATGAAGACTTTGTCCGCTCTCTGGGCCCACTTCACCTCAGGATGACGACTGAAAAAGACATTATCGCATAAAAGCAAAACCAGAGAAAACAACAGAGTATCAGAATAGGAGAGTACTAATCTCAATAAGCATATTTCTTCCGCTTAGACATAAAATCATGCATCGCTTTCTTAATTTCTTACAGAATTAAAGAAAAGGTCAGTTCTATCCCCGAAACTGGAACTAGCGTAGCACAAAGCATATAGTTTCCAGTACCTACTCAACACTAACAGTAAAAATATAGAAAAGCCCACAGGGAAAACAGCACTTTCAGCAAATGTAAAATAAAAATATACAATACATATACGGGCCCTTTTCCCTGCAAAGAAAGGATGTAAACCCTAGCTAGAAATTATAAACCCTAAACTAAAATATTAAGTTTACGCCGTTAACCTCCAGTAAAGGGAGAATAAACACAAATGAAAATCAAAGCACATAAAAGCAATTAATTCCAAACTCCAAACCAAACAAATATGAGAATAAATCGAGAAATACAAGCGAACCAGAATTTGGAGAAGACCCCAAAAAGAAAATGAAAAAGAAAAAAACTGCCGTAGCGCGAATCAATGAAATCAAATGGCCAACTATAAGAATCGAAGCAAAATCTGAGAGAAGAAGAACAGCTTACCTCATATCTGAATTGAAAAGAAAACTGTTATAAACCCTAGCAAGTAAGGGGCTGACCGTGGGAGATATATAGACAGAGATAGAAATAAAGTGTGAGCGTCGTACTTTTCTTTCTAGCACTTTCTATTGGATATTTTTTTTTATTTTTTCTTTTAATGTTAATTTTTATAGGTATAAGTTAAAAAGTCGAATCATGGACCTTAACTAGCATATTTTTAGAATGGGCCTCGGTTATGTTTGGATAGCCTAAAAAATCAGTGCATATTGGGCTAGCAATTGGATGAGTCAACGCCCTCCTATTAGTGGACCTAATGGGCTGAAACCGAAAGAAGGAGTTTTACCTACGTGATTTACCTCAATTTTACCATTTTGTCTATGGAACCTAAAATACTTAGTTTTATATGGGGCTTTAAATTTTTAATTTTTATTTTCTAACCAAACATAAAATATAAAATTCTAGGAATTTTGCAATCTAAAATTTTATGTTCCGTTGTTTTGATTGAAATGAATTATTTTCATATAAAATTTTATTTATTATAATGGAAAAATGAAAATAATTATTTTAAATTATTTTTTCTTGAAGAAAATTTAAAAGGATATTCAAATAAATAATTATTTCAGTTTCAATAGTAGTAAAAGTGTAGTATTGGCCAATAGCATATTCATTATAGCAAGTCCTAACTTTCAACAAACAAATAATGATTTTTGCGATTTAGTCCGTAAAGTATATTCCTTTTGAAGAAGATTTTATTTTGACCCACACGGTCCGTAATATATACATAATGCATTATTCAATCATATATATTATATCTTAAATGTCTAACGATGAAAAAAGTGGATGTTCAAAAAAATATTCATCTTAAAATTTATAATTTAAAAACTAAGAGAATCACTTTTTTATTTATATTTTGCAAATAACCAACAGATTAAATTCTTTCTCATATAAATAAAACAATAGTAATAATGATAATAATAAAATTTTAATTATTTATTATTATCCATCCTACTAGTTAAGTGGAAGTGAGTGAAATTTGAAAAAATGAAAATTACTCTGAGAAGGTCCATAATCATAACTTTCTCAAGCACTGTCTTTGGATAAAAGCGGAAAAATAAAATAAGAAAGGGAAAAAATAAATTTTTGATGAGTTTAAATATACGAGGAAATAAAAATAATTTTTATTTACTATAATTTTTTTTTTATCTTTGGTTTGGAGAGAAATTTATTTTTATTTCCATTCATTTCTTTCTTACTTTTCATTTTTTTTTTACCAGAAAATTCTCATTACACACGTATTCCAAACAGGGTAAAACTGCAGAATTCCATTATTAAACTGTCGCGGGAAAGAGACTGCAGGTACGTATCGGTCACGCGCTCCTGCACTACACGTCATTAATAATTAGCAATAAAACAATGATAATAAATGTTATGGCAGCACCCAATTTAATTGATGGGAAGGACAGGCCAGCGGAATTGTCAGAAAATTTTATTACTAATAATCTTTTTGTGGCTCCACGTGAAAAATATTGGTTTAAAAAAAAAATTCTATTTAGGATCTAAATCAGAGACCAGTTCAGAATATATATATATATATATATATATATATATATTCCTTCCGCCTCAAAAACGCTATTCATTCATTTATTTTCATTTGATTATATTATTTATGAAGGTCAATTTAATTATAGGATATTAATTATTAATTGTGGCATTTTTGATTGATTAATTAGTTATGTGGTTGAGTGATTAATTGGATAAATTGGATAAAATAAATTAATTGATGATTTGGGTAATTAAAAAGTAATTGTAGGATTTTAATTAATTTTGAGGGTTAGTAAATTAATTAGTTAGTGTTAAGATTCTAAAATTATGAAAATTACTTTATTAAGGATTAATGGGTATATTTGAAGGATTTTTAATAAATGGAGTATATCAGAGAGTAGAATTAATTAATTGGCTGATTAAATGAATTATTATTGAAAGGTGAAATTTTATTGCTAAGATTAAATATATTATATTAAAATATTATTAATGGTGATAATTTGATATTTTGGTTAATTAAAGATTTTTATATATTATATGTTAAATTATTAGAAGACCTTAAATAATTGAGGATTAAATCTTGGATGGTAATAAATAAATTATTACAAAGGTTAATGGTTTTTAGTACAAAGATTAAATGGTTATTATTAAATATTTTTATATAATTAAATTATTCGAATATTAATTTGAGTATTTGGTGAAATAAGTGTTATTATTATATTGAATATTAGGTTTAAGGTAATTCCGATTGAAAATGAAAATTTGATGAAATTGCTAATGATTTATATTTGAGGATTTTAATTAGTTAGAATTGTTATTAACGAATAATTAGTGTATTTAAATATTTATATGTGACTATATTTTGTAGAAAAGAAATTATTGGTTCAAAGGTTAAAATGAATGAAATTTATTTAAATGTGATAATTTTGAAGTTAGACTGATAATTGAAGCTTGAATAAATGAAAAATAGATTATAGTGAATATTTTGATAATAGTTAATATAAGGACGAACATTTGATAGAATTGATTAATATATATGTGGTGAGTTAAATAAATAAATAATATTATTGAGAAATTATTATTATTGTTGGTGTTAAATTATAATTTGGAGTATAAATATATTTTATGGTGAAATAAATGGAATTGATATCTAGACTAAATACAAAATAAGTTAATAAATTAAATGCCGATAAATAATAAGGTTATAC